>JAAAKL020011076.1:0-13911 GCA_010016065.2 Carybdea cf. marsupialis auct. non (Linnaeus, 1758) | reverse complement strand
GTGTGTGAATGAAAGAACTCTATGATAAAACTAACTGTAATTCTATCACCAATGTCTTCCTTTGGCAGTTTCATATTATTATATTGCGTTCTTTAGTTTTTGTGCTGATACTGAGATCATTGCCATCTGCCATAGCTGGACACGTTGCTAATTCTCAATGCAATTTGGGTAATCAATCTTTCATGGACTGAAAATGGAGGGTCATGAAACAGTTGGAAAGAGGATATGTTGACTTCAAGGCTCTAAAAATGGGGTGCATTGGTAAACAATATAGATTTATTGATAGCTTGGTGGCTGTTATTGGATGTACTAAGCTCCGCTGAGAAGTAACGAAAGCTACGCCAATTCAAAGTCGTAGGCTCAAATGTGAAACGACGTCATTTGGATATGCGTATCGCAAGGCTTTTGCACCAAACGTAGATTGGAAGATATTCACTCCTGTAGAGCCGGTAATTCAGAAAGGGATATTTAGGTGATTATATTTTATTTCTTTGTCTAGATTACTTATTCATACGGTAGACCTGTCTGATTCGGTGGTTTGGCTAACTAGGGGCACTAGTCGACACTTATCATCCACAGATATCCCAATCACAGTCGTCAATATGTTTGTCCCCAAAAATACAAACCTTGATAACTAAGTATAAAAGTCTACAACGATTGGTAGGAGTGATCTCTTATCCTTGAAAGCAGAATTGTTAAGCTACGCTTTTACGGTATTAGATATGCAAGGATCACAGAAGGCCACTGCGACGCTATGGCCTTATGTCTTATTTGCCATTTGAGAACAGGTTTATTAACGTATGCTTGCTACAGGTAAGAGGATTTCTTTTTACACTATGAATAGCGTGTATATATTTCTGCAGAGCGAGACAGAAAAGACATAGGGCCTTAATACTTCGTTTGAAAATCAGGCACACGATGGCGGTGAATTACAATCCACAGAATATAACCAACGGATCATGTGCCATAGCGATTAAAGTATAGGAGATACCATACGCCAAACATCATCAGGTCGTGACGATTATTTTGCCAGTAGAGTCATCAGTTTGATAAGCTTTGTGTCGAATGTTATTTTTACTTCTTCATTCACTCAGTCAACTTTAAACTCTACCTTCAATTTTTTGTGCAAAATTACGTCAGCACCTCACACTATCCCCATTCCTGGATGCTACCAAACAATGTTACTGCTATCATACTTAGCAGACAATGGCGGTGTCTTAACGATCAAAGCTCAAGAGGGATGTCCGGTTGGGTTTTTATGGTAATTGGATGTGTACCATAGGTATCTGTTCGCGTGTTATACTGCAATCGATATGGCATAGTAGAAGCTGGTATCCATATAGGAAGAACCTCCGTTCTCTGTGTACTTTGACTATTTAAGAAAACAACTTGATCACGGATATGCAGCCATTAGACCTCGGCAATTACCCTGGACAGCTTATTAGCCGGCCTTCTAGTAAGTTTTTGTTTTTCTTGTCGTTCTCATTCTTGGTTTTGATGAGTGTCAATCGAAAAAAAAGCCTTTTTCAGCCTAAGCAATAGGTTTTCTATTAATACTGTACCACCAACAATTTGTTTAAATATTTTCTTGTTTTGTGATAAAGCTGCTATTGGTCTATCTTTGGATGGGTTAACCTGCACGACGATTTATGAATGCATTTCAGTTAGCAAGATACGCCTTAGAATCGACCCTAGGAAGACTGACTGCCATCGAAGCTGATGCGAAAGATTTAGAGGCTAAAACTATTCTCAAAATACTGTTAGGACATTGACTCTTATTTGTTGATAGATATATCATTAAACCTTTTATGTAACATCCTCTTTTACCCTTCAGAATAATGCATTTCTAGTAATTTCAGTTTCGTAAAGCTGTGCATTTCAACCCTTAGTTAAAGTCGCTGAATGCAAACTTTTCTTTTGTTCAAATTCATTAGTTGCCCATGACGTGACTATGTGCTGTCTTTCGCCAGCATGCTTAAATTGACTTTAATTTGTCTATACGGAGGGAAAGTGTGCGTTACGATTTTGAAAATATGGGGGAAAACTCAATTTTCATGTTGCCTTATTAGTGGGAACGTCATTGGCCTTGATTGAGGGTAAAGCCCTTTCCCGCCACCGAGATATCAGCTTTTAAAGTTTTAAATCTCTCGAACAAAACCTTAATATTTGATGTTGGATCCGAACTCAAGGATCCAAGGAATACTAATAAAGATTTGAGCAGAGATTTTGGAGATTCAAACGCCTCTAGTTAAAGCACGATATACACTACAGGTCTGGTATTTTGGGGAACTTAAGGGTTGCCTTTCGATATCTGGAGTCAAATCGTACTATTTTTACAACTTTTTATTTGTGACGTCATCACTTTCCCTCCGCATTAGCCTTTCGGCTAATTTTCAGTATTGTCCAAAAGAGGTCTCAACCGAATACTGCCCGAGGCTTAACTCATTACTCTTTTGATCATTGTGCTGATTTTGGTTGTTTTGTTTTGCATTTTGCTTCAACGTTCTTTAAGTTTAAGAAATATTTAGAAGGGATAATGTATTATTGTGTAAACTGTGTCGTCACTGTTGCTAGGAGATAAAAATATCGTGCCTCAGCTACAGAACAGTGCCATAGTATTAGTAAAGAAAGACGTGATAAGGTATCAAACTTGACATTTTTACGCAGATGTCTGTCGCAGTTGACGTCTTATCGAGTTTTAAACATCAGATAATGTTTACAGAAATAGCACGCATCTTTGCTGTACAAAGGTAGTGTACAAAATGTTCAGGCAGCTTGCCGGTCACACCAGATAATGAAATCATTGTTACAAGGCCCTACTTCGTATCTCTAATTGGTCACATCTCTTCATCTGGCACAGCGTTTGGGAAGGTTAATTTGCATGGAACTGTGAACGAAGTACTTACCTTACGCGGTGGTTTAATGCTCGTCTTCGTTCTCTTGATGGCCGCTGCTCCGTTGATGCTCTGATAACGTAAGTATATAATCCTCTATGTTATTACCTTAGCCATTTCGATCGTAATAGCCGCCGTAAACTCTCCTGGCACTTGTTCTTGCTTTCTCTTCTAAACAATATCATTACACTGTAATAATCGTCGTCGTCATCATCATCATCATCAACATTATTATCATCATCATCATCATCATCATCATCATCGTCATCTACCTCTTCATTACTTCCTCGTTCTCATTCTTGTCATTCGGATGGTCAAGGACAACGTCGTTATCATCATTTTCAGTATCATCATTATCATTATCACTACCATTGGTATCATCATATCATCATCATCTTGAGTAACAGCATCAACATCAGCAAAAGCAGAAATATTATCGCAATGAAGTGTTTGTGCTCTGGGCTTGGGGCTGGCTGGTTAAACTCATATCTGTACAATATTGGCATCTACCGTCGTCGCCTTCCATCTATAACAGTCTCATAGATCACGACAACTCATTAACAGCAGTTCTATGGCAGTTTGCGGTCTTTCTTTTTGTCATATTATTTCTTCTTTTCTTTTCGTGGGATACGGCCTTTTTAAGCTCATGTGATACATTTTCATATAACTTTCGTATGTTTTTAAGTGGCAATAACAGATGCTATCAGACATCTTAAGTACCTTCATATTGGTTGCTCTGAGGGACAGGTTTACCTAATAGTTTGTCAAGCTGTCCTAATATTGCGGACAATTGGTAAGGGTTTGTAGGAGTAGAGTAGAAGATCAAATTCATCTTACAAGAATCGAAGAAATATATTTGAGGGAAGAATTTGGTCAGTACTACCATTCAATGTCTTAAAGAGTACCATTTAGTAACAGGGTATACAGATCAATAAATTTACTTAAAACCCATATATCAGGAGATGTTGTGCAGTTTCTTACAGTAAACAACCTGCAACGAAATCGACCTGCTACGTGTTCAAGAGGGTTTAATATTAGTATTCTGCTCGGATGTTATATTGTGATATTAGAAATACGCTGGTCAGTATTCTCAAACACAAAGTTGTGGTGCCAGAGAATCAAGACCGTTGCTTCGAGTGAAATCGTGCACATATGGGAACCGACGTAGGCACTATCATTTACTTAAGCAAGGTAGTTTTCTGCAAATCAATATTTTTAGATTAACGAACGAACAGAATGCGAGTAGAGTGGGTGATACGCATGCACCAGAAGCCTATGAATAGACATATAACAAGTAGAATGTTTTCTGGTTCATTTCTGATCGCCATTTTGGAAAAGTACGTTTTCTAACCGACAGCATTCACGGAAGTCAAGTGACTTTCACTTCCGGTTTCAGTGATGAACGTATGCTAAAAAGTGTTTCGTCTCTCTGTAGTTAAGTCTTTACTCTGCTCTAATTTGTAAGTCTTTTTATGGGAGCACCAGTGTACGCTTGCCTATCAGCTCTAGTCATGCTAATTGTTGCTTATGCAATTCTTAAGTTTTATTTCTCACTTTGGCAATATTTGTTTGTGGGATAGTACGGAAACTTTTATCAAAGATGCTGATGACAAGGGAACACGGATCGTATCGGGAAAGAGGATATGTGGGGATGGACACTACTTTAAGACCATGTTTGAGTGCAGGTGTCTGCTGTCACGCGTAACGTTGTACAAGGGATAATTATTTGTAATTTGACCTTATTGAATTTAGTGCTTTGTTATTTTTATGCAGACATGACCGTTGATAAAGACATTGTTATTTGCTAAGTCATCAGCGGCTTAACAAATCCGTCAGGGCATCTCCTGCACTTATCATGATCGGGTCTATATGATTGGCTGCTCACCGTTTATTCGATTTTTATGTTTCTATGGAATGTATGTGATGGATTTTGATAGGGAAAAGTGTCATCCACGATAAGTAGTTTTATCACCGGAAAGGGAACTGTTGTCACTGCCACAGGACCGGTGTGACGGCAACTTATGCAACACGAAAGATCTTGCTAGTGTTCTTTATAACATTGGTAGTTTCCATGCAAGAAGTATCTGTCTGCGTCATTTAAGAGCACACCGACGTCAAAATGGATTACTTAAAATCTATTAAAACTTTAATATTCTTGTGAAGAAAGGTTGCTAAAAAATAGCTTCAATCCAGTTACACTGCCAGGCATAGAGTGACGTGTCTTGTAGTTGACGTAAATGTGAATGTTGCACGGACGTAGAAATGCATGTATCCTATCAGTATTGATCAATTACTGTTTACGAAGATGTTGACGAAATTTCCTCCTAACCTGTTATTCATCTCATGGCCCCGAAATGAAAACTTTTACTCCAGTTAAAGGACAGAAGACTTAAACTAAGACGAGGAGGCGGGGGTTACCATCTTTGGTGTTGCTTTTATAAAGACGCTTATTTAAGTCAAATTCAGTAGACGCTTATCGGACCATTAGGGAGTGTCACTATCAACTGGAAAATAATTTTTTGGCCCTTCATTTTCTAATGTTCTTCTACGGCTTCCTGTCGACAGTCCCGGCTCTTTCTCCTCCTGTGTTTTCACTTTTCTAGCCCAAGCCTCTTCGTAATGTTAGTTTCTACTCGACGAAAGTCCTTATTTGGTGTAAAATTCATTGAAAGTGGACAAAAATTCCTTCAGAATAACTCCTTTTTAATTCTTATTTTACGCTTCGACGACTTAATTCAGCAACCTTTACAGTTGGCAATTTGGTTGGTTTGTGTTTTTCAACCCTTCTACTTTATACACGATGAAGCCTCTTCAGCTAAAAACAACTATGATCACTGGTTGCAATCTATTTGATGGTTCAATGCAGTATATTTATAGGCTAACAACGACATAAAATTCAATTTGTTGTTATTCTAGGAAGTCCTGTTATTTTGCTGTTACCGCCCCACTAGTTTATCTGAGTATAATGGTAGAATACACTCAAAGCTAATAATACAAATCGTTTGAATTATGCTTCATCTATGTGTCTTAAAAAGAATCCCTCAATCTTCCAGCAGGTGTATCTTTCCACGGACGTAGCATGGTATTTTGCCATGGACAAAATCTGTGTGTTGTCTAGGATGTTGCCATAGAAGTTGTCATGGACGTAGCCATCTTATTGGAGGTACAGATAGGGGAGGTTAAGACTGCTTTCAATTTCAACTTACATATACTACATTAAGTTTTCCCCTCTGTTACACCTTAGCTTACAAATAGATAGTTCAGTTGGTTCAGTTTGTGCCCTGTTGCAAATATATAGCACGCGTGTGTCTTTCAATTGGCAGTTTCGAATTAAGTGCAAAAACATCCATGTTATTAGTGACTCTATTTATGTAGCCTACTGCATGATGAAGTGTAAGTAAAGTAATGTTGTTAAAGCAACGTTTGAAGATATCCAAACAATGACGTTCCACAAAAAGGACTTCATCACAAAGCGACGGTCCCATGAGTATATTTTTAACGGTTTACTAACGGATACAAACCGTTCTTGTCCACAGAATGTTTGCCATTTTATTGCCTATTGACAGTATGTGCTACCAGTTGCATAAACATTGCTTTGTATATTCAAAACACTCATCCTTCCAATCAGATTATGTTTACTTTCAGCATCTGTGCAAGTAACATGCAACGATGGCAGTACTCCCTGTAAACGGAAAATTTGCTTTTATACAATTGAAGGTGTGGTAGACTACGACAAAAACCGCCGTTACGCAATCAGAGGCAAAGTGCTTGTTAGTGAGATAGGTTTAGAAATGCTACAGTCAGAGTGGGGACATGCTGATAGTTACGCTATTGCGTGGAATATACCATTTCAATTTGCTCCTAAGTCAGAGTCAGGTTTTAGCACGTAGAGTTGTTACTGGGCAGGATTATTATTAGGTACCCTTACCTAATTGCTAATGCTATGATTTGCATACACTTTAGTTGTAATCACAAGAAATCCCAATCAGCAAATCTACGGACGAATAGTGGATTTATAAATCTATAAATCTCCACATTTACTTTTTGAGAGAGTTTCTAGATTCGTTTGATGTACAGAATGAGATAAATACTGAGGCATCGTAAGTATGGTAAAGTGCCTACATGTAACAGTTGCATTTAAAGACCAGTTACTTTACGCTTTCTTTAATGCTTCTCTCAGAATTCTATATTAACAGGTTAAAGCGATAATAAAGTTATACGGTGCTTCCAACAGATTATGAAATTCAACAGCTAGCGCGCAATCCTCTGCTGCTGCTTTTCCGACAAGATTGAGGCACACACAGGGTATCCACGCAACACAATTGTTTACTTGTGCCACTTTTACCTGTAGACCATTATGTCTTCTACTCATAGCTGAGGCATTGTTGTATGACTGCTCTGTATTATGAATATGAATGCCATGGTCTTTTAGGACTTTTAGCAGCCCCTGAAACATTTTCTTCAGCCTTATGCCCTGTGGTTAATGGCGAATCTTTCGCTGCCCTTGAGCGAAGTGCAACACAAACAGCTTCCTGACAAAGGCGTCAAATTGGAACGAGCATGATCACAAGCATAAGGGAAATAGATAAGCCATTTCCCAATGGATCTCATGTTGCAGCTTGACCAGTGCGAGAGCTCAGCTGTTGGATGAGCGGAGCGATCTACTCACTGAATTAGAGTGATTATGACTGAATAAACCACAGTCACGTGTACCTTTCACTTACCTTCAAGTATATTCAGCTTGACACAGGTATGACTAGGCAAGGCCATCCAAACATAGGTACAATTTGTCCTACGGGCTTCTAGAGTTTCCGTCTCCCTACTTTTCCTCTCGTGGACTAGCTGTGCCCGTAACTGTGCGAAAGAAAAGTTGTCAAAGCTTGCTAGGGCGTAAATCGAATCCAGCTCTGTGGTTTTGAAAGGAAGCTTTTTAGACCACATGGCCCTCGCTAATCTTTGTAATATTATATAAGAAGAATCTTAGTGCAGAAGCAAGACGTATTTCAAAAGTTAATGATGGTGTCACTTACATACGCATAATTTATCAATGCTCCATGATACCTGCACGTCCTGGGAGAAGCACTTATTACCAAAACATCCGGGATTTACCTTGATATTAGAGGATTTGTTAGGGATTTCTGTTATATGATATGCGTAGAAGATTTTGTTGGAGTGGTTACCCCTCGACGATTCCTGCAGGCCACACCAACTATACTTCAATCAAAATATTTTTCGATCTTCCCCTGGATTTGAGGGCGTTTGTGATGACATCGAAATATGCGAAAATATGACTCCTTGATTGATACGTCTGCCATATATACAGTATCTAAGTTAATTAAAATCCAAGACATGACAACATACTACTGTTCAGCAGACATTAGAAAACTTTATCATCGAAATCATGAGCCTGATCGTAGGGGGTCACTGTGACAGAGAATTAGACTAGTTAAGCATATTAGTAGTACTCATCTTGCCACAGCATTATAGTGGCAACAACAGTATTTGTAGCTTCAACTGATAAATATGCATTATCTGGCACTGTTGACAGGTTAGCATTTTGACAATGCACTCCGATTGTTATGCAAAATCAGCGGTCGAAATCATGCTAACCGTTTTGGTAAATATTTTTTATGTTTCTTAAGTATGATATAATTTTCACTATTTCTGTAGCCCTCTTATTGAGGCCCTTGTGCAATTTGCACTCCCCCTCCCCCCCTAAATTTGGTCTTGCGCTAAGCTTGCAGTGTCTGGAGTGGCCTGCGTGAATAATTCAGCGATAATACCTTTAGGATGTTGATGATGTCCGCGAGTTTCATTGAAGTCCTGAATGTAAGGGAGGTATCATTGTTGAGCAGATCTTGGACGATGTGCAGCGTATCTTAGATCGGGATACAGGTGTATAGGGAGGTAACATCAAAGAATACCATGTTTTCCGCAGAGCTCACTCTTTTTTCTTTGATAAAATTTGCGAATTCGACTGAGTTGTTACAATCATGTGCCTTAGGTTTCGTGTACGGTGAGAGAGGATCGTCCGCGTAGCGGAAAACTGTAGTCTGCAAGAATACGAAACTTTTGGTCTAGTTGGCATATTGAGCTTGTGTACTTTGAGTAGTACATAGAAACGTAGCAGAGGAGAATCCTTCGGTTTGATCTTGGAGAACATGCTGTTGTCTATCGGCACTTTGTTTCGTATGTGATGAGTATTCTACTGGTTTTGGTTTTAACTGCGTGGATAGGGTTCTCCGTTGATATTGGGGGTAGTCATCTTTATTTAAAATGACTGTGGCATATCCTTTGTTAGCTGAGAGGATGGAAATTGAGTTGTCTTCTTTAAGGGTTCTAATAACGTGTCTTTCGTCTTTACTGAGGTTATCTGCAGGTAATTTTGATGATTGGAGAGCAAGGCTCGTTTTCGCCATTATTGTGTCTGCTTGACTCTTTGGAAGGTGTTTTATTGCTGCATCTACAACTGATACAATCTCCTTCGAAGGGAATAGCTTGTGGTGTTGCTGAGATATTAAGGCCTTTCTTGAGTAGAGACTGTTCTGGTTCGAAAAGGGTGCGGCTGGAAAGGTTGACAATCCAGTTGACCTGTGGGTGCCTGTTTCTTGAGATTGTTAAACCTCTTTAGGTGTCTTTATGTGGTGGAGAGTAGTCTGCGTCTGTAGGTACTCTTATGGAAGCTATTAGACCTTGGTAATGATCTGAGGCAAGGGTGTTGAAGAGAGTTGCACTTAATTCTTGGTAGTTTGTAGTAAGCTGTGAGTGCTTCATATCATTCCAATGGATGCGTTCTTGGAGTGTGCTACTTCGCAAATTTAAAACATGCAACGACAGAACATGCTAGAAATTCTGTGTGTCCTCCTTTATCGAATGCAAATTATCTCACTGGGGAGGCATGTTTTGCATATCTACTTTTATACAAATATATTTTAGAGACAAAAGATTTTATTAATTAAAATTCAAGTTGTACCCATCTTTGTTGTTTACATCAGAAGATTACATGTGTTGCAAATGACCGCCACCAGCACGTACGTTCATATACATAATAATCGGAGATGAATGAAATGTTGAATGTACGTTCATTTAATACTAACGATGCTGTAGGGGGTGATTTCTTTTTGTGGTAAACGGAAATACAGGTTGTACCAATTAGCACCTGTACCGACAGCTCTATTAACACTTTTCATCTAACGCAGACGTCGAGTTTCCTACTTCAACCCTTGTTTACTTCTAATTAGCACACCAAGGGTAATTAGTAGTGAATTAGCAAAGATTCCATTTAGACAAAAAATGGAAGTTGAGCTTATGTACATGTATATAGGCTAAATATGTTTACATTAATGTAAACCTATTGGTTTAAGTATACAAACGCGTACGTTGATTCATCATAAGGGATATGATACTTTTTTTGTATCATAATTACGTAGATAGCTGTTGTCTTATATTTTCATATTTTATTGGACGTTGAGTTACAAGCTCAGCTGATTAACGGAACATCACCTCTGCAAGGAGTTTGTTTATGGAAGGTAGAGTTTTGAAATCCTTATTTACGCCAGTGTTTACAATAATTAGAAAACGGGAATAATTAATTATGCATTTTGTGTTTCATCTCAGACAACAGTTCTACTTTGCTAGGAATGAACATACAATTTACTGTTTGGCATTCTAGACAAGTTGAGCATGTATCCAGTCTTTTAAAGAAATTATTAATGCGATATATGAATCCGAATCTGCAATATCTTAGAGCAGTTTTATAGCAGCAGGTTCTTCGAAAGCTAGCATAATTCTTGTTTACATTCATTAACAAGCGAGACCTTTTTTATTGTGTGAGATGATGAGATGTCAACAGTGAGGAGATAATACGTTGAACATTGAACTTTGACATGTGCTTCTTTCCTCTCATTTCAGAAAACCAGTTGCACGGAATGAGTAACCTGATGTTTGATACAGTTCATTCAAACTTTCATTAAAGGGTGCGGTGCAAATTACCCAAGTAGAAGATCAAGGTATGGCAATGTTTGTCTGAAATATATTACCATTTCGTGATGTTAATGCTCACTAGTCGGTATATGCAAATGTAAAAAAGGCCATGTATTGCAAGCGCTAAATTGTGTTCTCTGGCACTAGTTTTGCAGCACGAGACTTTTTTTAGTCTTTATATGCAAGTTAAGAAAAACTAAGGATTGATAGCTTATATGACATGTATTATTTTACTAATGAAAGTATTTCTGTCGGTGTGAGAAGACTAACTACTCGTATGAGGTAAAGAAAAGAGAGCATCGTTCTGGTTGAAGAGGTCTTGCTGTACCAACTTGAACTTTTTCATGAACACCAATGTGTAAATGGGAATCAGTAAGAATTTCTTCGAAATATGACATGTTCACGTTTGGAGTGAAGATACAGGATTTTTAATTTGAATACTGAAGGCGCTTTTAAAATTTCATCTTTGTAATCACGACTTGAAATAGATTTGAAGCTTGTAAATGGAAAGCAAAGAGGAAAAAAGGCTAATTTCGCAAGCAATTGGTATGTGGACGATCCTTTAATTGAAGAGGATGGAAGTTCAAATTGGTTAACGCAGCTAAAATCAAAAGATCAGCTGCCAGTTATGAGTTGAACTAACTCATGGTCTCCTTCAGAAAAAAGGAGCACATCGGACGTAAACAATATAGTTTGATATGAAATTAGCAGTTTACACAGGTCGCGGTTTGCGATCGAAAACCAGCTATTGCGACACGTGGGATTTGTTATTGATAGCATTGCTAATTTAAATACATACGTATGTATAACCATTGAAAGGATGCGGTTACGAATGCGTTTTAAGTGAGATAATCAAATCTACTTTGTGTGTTGATAACAGAAGTCGGACCATGATGTGAAAATAGACAAAAATTCAGCCATTTCAGAAAAGGCTCGCTTTCATTGTAGTCAGCAAATCAGATCTTTTCACTTGCATCCAATATCGTACATCATTTATTAGCTTGAGAAAAAAGCATAGGTTGTAACGTCGGGTCTATAATTAATGTTTACCTAAAAATGAAACTGGGCATCCCTAGTGCACCATCTAAAACAGATTTAGTAAACCTTTAATGGGATTCTCTCATTCTACTTTCCTTTCAGCACCAGAAACAATAGTCCGATGGCATCACCTTAAAGCGCGTTAAGGCGTTAGCTGTTGTTTACGAATCAATAATTTGCATTCTTAGTGCACTGGGGCAAATTGGGCGGGAACATGAAACAATGTTCTTAATTATGCCGTCGAGACTGCTTTTAAATGAAGGGAAAGAAAGAGGATGAGATCGAACTCTTGTTTTGAAGCAGTTGTTTTCCACCGTATCCCATCAACAGGTCCTATGATTCAACTTCCGAATGCCTGTTTACCCCTTTTCTAATCCGTCATAGCAATATATCATGGACAAATTTACCATTACATGTACAGTAGGCGGGTTGTGAGGAGATAGGACATATCCCACCAGCCGTCGTGGTCTAGTGGTTAAGGAATCGGACTCGCATGCCAGAAGTTGGGAAAGGCAACGGGAAACCTCCCCTGTGAATGTGTTCTTTCCTCAGGACATTGCTCATCCTAGTTGGGCAATAGGCTACGCCCGAAATCGAGTATGCCACGAAGAAAAGGGGCATATCCCACCCATTTGTCTAGATGCTGAATATGGACTATCATAAATCACAAATCAGAGTAGTTTGTATATTTGTAGATACATGGAGTACAGTGAATTCCACTGCATGATAATTCACAGATCCATTGCACCTTGAGCACGATTTGAAGGGAAGGTATACTAAGGCAAAGAAAGTTCATTTTTGTGATATCTCTAACCTTGTACTTGTTCTACTTGTTTCTAAGTAATGGCTGCACGTTTTGCGATAGCCAGTTGTCAGATCGCATTAAGAGATCATTGATATTGAAAGATTACTTTGGTTGACTGATCAGTATGACAATATTGGAAGTTGGCTCGTCTAGGTAGGCTGTAAGAAAGTGCCAAACAGAGTATTCTCGTTTGCAGTTTTCGTAGAGGTTGGTGCAGGAATCTTACAACTATGAATGGACACTGAACTGGTGGAGCAATGGGAAGATTTGGAGACCGATAAGCAAGCGTGAAAGTTCATCTAGGTGGTGTGTCATTGCATTTTTAACATTGCTATCTGTTTCAAAATAGATTTGTTTTGTGGCGAACTTTTATATAACAGTGAGTTCTTTTAGTTTTCCCTGGCTTCAGTTGTCGTCAACTTTGCTCTTAAAGTGTTCACAGCATGCCATAGTGTTGGGCATATTCTATACCCCGGGTTTCATTGATTATTACTCCAAAATCTTCGTAATGACCCTAACGGGAGCGCTTCGTTTAGATATCCTAGAATTTATACCCGTAGCTCTCAGACGGCTTCTGAAGCAACCTAAACGTATTATTCTCTATTTGATAGAGAAGAGAGGATTTGAAATGTTAGGTTTGAATACTGATGTTGACATTTTCACTTTCTCTAGTATCAAACTTGGTATTGAGTATTTTCATGCCAGATCGAAAGTTTTCGAATATTAAAACATTGTTAAATTGGCATATTGACTATCTGCTCAAGTTCAAATTCAAACCATTACAGTAGAGAAAAACATGGATAAGGAGTGTCAGTGCAGTGGAAGGATTTATGATTTAAAGTGCAAATTTATGCATTGTGTTTGCGCAGCTTGATAAACGCACCCACGTTCACTTTACTCCTAGACGATCTGTGAAAATGCTGTATGTAGCAGAATACGTTGTGGTTTTTCACTTAGGCTCCTTCAAAATCATTGAAAAAGCCCAGAATTCACTTAAGAAGTTGTTTGATTACTTGTTTCTTGTTATTCACCTTCAAATACCTCAATATCAGAAAAGGCATAGCATGGACTACTTATAACAAAATGGACAAGATTTGGAAATCCAATCTTGACCGTAAGATCAAAACCAAAGTTTTTCGCTTACTTATTGAGCCAATCTTACTCTATGGATCTGAAACTTGGACTCTTTCG
>JAAAKL020011075.1:0-13912 GCA_010016065.2 Carybdea cf. marsupialis auct. non (Linnaeus, 1758) | reverse complement strand
GTGCATCTATGTAGTTTTGGACAACAAGTCTTACTGTGAATGCATGAATTGTCATTCTTTCACGAGAAGGGGCTTTTCGTAGGTAAGAAATTCCTTCATTCTCCATCAAAGACCTTCATCCCCTATACGAAGTTATTTTCACAACTTGCACTACTAAGAAGGCATAACAAGAAAATTTTAGAAATGCACATCCCTAAACTTTATTTGAAAGTAATGTATTTTCAGCACTAGAACAGATATATGTCCTGAATAAGTAAAACCCATTTTTCGAAAAATCATAAATTTCCATGAGATTTGGACTCTTTTGGAATTGATAAACTCTACATATCTCCACATTTTCAGAGATTTTTGCAATTTTATCAATTTCCGTAATAATATACAATTTCTTCTTGCGGTTGGCAGCATCTCCGACAGCAATTCATTTCCAACATTCCGTCTCGCAACAACTACTGACCAAGAGGCCAGCAGCGTGCTTCCCTCCTCCGGGATCTTGGAACTAGTGTCACCAAATATGGTAATGCACAGGGGGCTGAGGTCAAACATCACCCTCATCCAAAGTGTTTTCGTGCATACGTGCAAGTGGGAGGGGGGAGTATCGTTATTTTATTATTTGACCACAAGTCATAGCAGCAACTCTCTTCTATTTGAGAGTATCCTAATTTCATCTGTTCAGTCTCTTTTACACTTGTTACAGTTTGTGCTGTGTTTGTTTTAGTTGTGTGTAATTTCGAAATAAGACCATCTAGGGCTAGTTATGCCTTTCGTCATAGTAATCTGATAACAGTGTGGCGTTTAATTCTGCCCCTGGCATTAAATGATGCTATTAAAGCTTCCAATTAAATTCCTACTGCATGTCGCCTGGTGAACCCTTCATCCTTTCACTTGCAGAAAGACCAAGAGGTGTACAATTGGGGAAACAGTGACCACAGATTGCTGCAGAATGGTGCAGGGGGATAAATCTAAAGAAAGAGAATAAGTTTGTTTTGTTTACTTCATACTGTTGTCAAATGGAGTCTATTGCTGGAAAATGTGGAGGAGCTGCAGTCCACCTACCCCCTTCCTCGACAGGACCTTGGAACACGTTACGTTGAAGTGGGAACAAACCCAATTGTAATTGTAATCACTTGTTTGGCAATCAGAAGCTACTTTGCAATTCCAAATAATGATCATATCAATCACAGCAATCAGAGACCCAAGTTTACATTATTTCTAAGGGTCCCTTGTAACCATGCCTCGGCTAAACCTAATGCCTCCAATAGTACAATACAAGGGCCTGCAGTGAAATGAGCCTTGATACCTTACACACTGCATTAGGTCTCCGACAGCCCTTCTACTTAATACCCTTACATTGTCTAAAATTCGCAAGACTTCGTAAATTTATAAAAGCTCTTATAAGTAAACGTTACATAATAAACGTACACAAGTGTGGACACTGATAGTCAGCCAGTAAGAATACTTCGTTTACTATAAAGATGAGCAATCTCAGATACGCCGGTCATACCGCGCTGATGGCTAAATCTGAAGCAGAACTGCAACAGATAGTAGATAAAGTATATGATATTGGAAACGGTTATGGCGTGAAAATGAATACGAAGAAAACAAAAACTATGGTTGCAAGTAAGAAAGAGGATAAACCTCAAATTAATGTTAGTATAGAGGGAAAAGAGACAGAACAAGTATCAAGGGTTGTGTATCTGGGGCAACTAGTGACGAACGACGGCAGGTGTGGCGAAAAAATCAGGCGAAAAATTGGGTAGCCGAAGTCCGCTTTCAATAATTTGAAAGGTGTCGTATGTTGTTGTAAGCTTCCCCTATCATCCAGACTGCGACTACTTTAATGCTACGTGTGGTGATCCTACCGTACGGTTTAGAGACGTGGACACGAAAAGTTTTTGCTCTTCAATTCGTTTGCACCATTTTGAAGATTCGAAGCTTCGGTTAACTCCAAATGCGAGTGCAAAATTGAATTGAGTAAAATATTTTCTATCGATTTTAATTGTTTATGCTCTATCAGTCTAATGTTGATCATCATTTAGAAAGTGCTGTATTAGCTGTCTCTGGCCTCCTGGAAATCGAAATATTTTTTGTCGATCAACCATGGCCGCCGCAGATTTTAAGACAATCTTAGCCCCCTCCCCTGACCAAAAGATTATCTTGTACTGTCACAGTGCTTGTGCTTGATTTGGAAGGGGGCTAATGCCTAAGGTTTTGAGAGACCCGACAGGACACTGATCCTATCAACCTGGCTTGCCATGTTTCTCACCGCAAAATGTTGCATTGTACGTACATTGGTCATGCCAATTGGATTATAAAACACATCACGGTTTCTTCTTTAACAAAACAAATTGTACCCTCTTACAGTCTTTTCTTGACATACAGTTTAATATTTTAATCCCTCTTTCCTTCAAAAGTAGATTATTTTCTTTGCATAAAAATGCTGGGAGCCATTGTTCTACCATCTTAAATAGCAACAGTTGTCATGATTCCAGAAAACTTATAACAATTAGTAACTTTTAATGATCATCGGACAGATTGATGGGACGGGTGGCAGTTTTTCGATAGACAAATCATATGACGCAGAGATTAATCTCCAAAAAGCGGGTAGAGCTGGATGTTGATCTCTACCGTTGAAGGACTAGATGCTAAAGCGGCGGCCAGGCAAATAGATATAATGATAATATAGTGAGATACTTGGCTCAGTTTGTAGTACACACTACGTGAGTGCGAAGGTCAAGGGCTCCAGTACCAGTGGTGAAATATCTTCTATTTCTTTAGTATCTTTTCAAAATAAACTCGACTGGGGCTTATTTGAAAGCAGTGTTCTGGTTGAGCGGCCGTAGCCTAGTGGTTAAGGAATCGGACTCACATGCCAGAGGTTGTGGGTTCGAATGCCGCCTACCCGACATAAAGACTATCGGTTGGGGAAGGCAACAGGAGGCCATGCCTGTAAATGTGCTGTCTTCCCAGGACATTGCTCACTCTGGCTGCTCGAGTATGCCACCAAAAAAAAGGTAATTTGATTAAGTCAGCAAGGTTGGGCAGGGGTAATCAGAAGGGGTAATGCAGTCCTAAAATTAAAAGAATGGGGGTCTATAGGAAAAGCTGGTTATTAAGTGGTTTGGAAGTTGTTACTTTGAGACCACATTCTCCAGTTCAGATTATCTGATTTGCAATGATTGGGGGTCATCTAGCTCACTTGATGGAGAGCACGCGTGGGTCACGGGTTCGAATTCCAGTGATGACATACTTTTCTATTTCTCTAGTATCTATTCAAATTGATGTTTATATCGGATTTTTGGAAGATATAGATATCAACTACTATCTTACAAATATACTTCATTTATAGAGTCTGTATCCCCTTTCCCTGGAAAGTTGCCATTTATTTAACTGGCCCTTCTGGGACTACAAGTCTAAGACCTTGGTCAAGAGCTTGTGGAAACGAATGATGCCAAACTTACAAATTTTAAACTTACAAATTTTTTAAACCCACAGAAGTGACGTAAAAGATTCATTTTACGCGCGAAATTAGATTTTGAGCGATTGGTTGGGAGCCTGGAACTCAAGTCTCCGTGTTAGCTTGAGCAAGTTGAATCGCTGTGCGTTGGCTGATACACATGATAAAGACAGGCTAAGGTAGGCCCAAAGGGGAGGAGACAAGAGGTGTTCAAATCAAGAGTAAATTGCAGTCGATACGACTGATATCGTACAGCTGGAAACTTACATGTACTCTGCGAAAGAGAGAACAATATAACAAACACCAGCGCCATGGCTTCGCTCTCTGAAATGTTTTGGTCTCATGAGTTCTGGCTACCAGAGGGGATCACCTGGAAGGATGTTCGTTCAACGCCGCTCATTAAAAGACCCGAACTCGAAGACTTGTACATCGTCTTACCTTTAGCTTTACTTCTTCTTATCGTTCGTGTTATCTTTGAAAGGTAAGATGAGAGGTATTTACTATATGAGAATTTCCAAATAGATAGACTAGTCACCTTTACTTTGATGTCATTTGCTTTGCAGACCAATGATTGTGTTTATCTTGACAGGCATTACGGTAGTTGATTTCCCGTTCCTTTAAGTTTTGTGGCGATCCACTGGGCACACTCCTTAAGCCTGATAGGCTAATTTAGCTTACCAATACTAGACCAAAGACTTTCGATTGCAGATTGATTCTAAGAATATCAAGCTTGAAGTGACAAATGACCTTATCGTGCAAGTACCATGTTTACCGATTATGATAATGGCCGTATCATTTACTCTCTCAGTTTCCGATTCCAAATTGGCCCTTCACATTATCACGATTTGCTCATACAGGTACTATAATAAAGTCCAGCAAATCCTGGGCTACGTTTGGTATTGTTTTCGTGAATGTACGTAGACTTAATGATTATAAGAGGGAGCCTGATTCAGATAGGTAGGCTCTACCTCTTACCTAATGGTCGATAGAAAACAGTGAGAGAAGCTCTTAAATTTCTTGTAAAGATGGGACAAGAATATGATAGTATTAGGCAGCTGGTTAAGGCAACAAAATAGAAGTTGAATGTAGACGGATAATTTTGGGAGAATCCCGACTCACAAATGACCATGCCCAGATCATAATGTCGTTTGTTAATAGCAGACACACAGTTGTCTTTGATCACAACAGACGGCTAGCCACATCGCCAACACTATCAGAATTTTGTGCGTAGAGTGCCAATGACACCCAAATGGAAACGTGACTTAAAACTATAGTCATCGGCCTCTAGTGACGGCATGTGGTCCTAATCGCCGAGTGCAAATCGCACAGGACAAGCTAGACTCGAATACTACACACGGTGATAGCTATATTCTTTTGAAGATTAGATCTTCGCCTTTGCCTATAACATAACAGATGATAGAGCGTTTGCAAAACAATGGTCTATAATGACCGACCCTACTCCCAGAATTCAATTATTATTTGCAGAGGTCATGTGAGTCAAGGGTATGTACTTAATTGGGGAATTTAAACAGTGTTTTTCCACCTTGAGAGGAATGCATGGTATAGTGCATGGATATGTTGCTACTAGTTCAATAATAATGATAATAGATACTCACGACGGGACCTCGAGTCCACTCCATGTAACATAATAGGTTAAATAGCTGATTGACTGAAAAGAAGTAGGAAAGCAACTTATTTGGAGACAACAAAAGCATTCTATTTAATTTTCAACTTAATTTATTCATGACCAGTGCAACTGTCTCGGTAGTAAAAGCTCGAGTTCACACAAACAGATGTACCAGTTGTGATTATCAATGTCAGGACAAGATTTCTGGGACCAATATTTTCCTGTAAAGTTGTAAAGTATGCCATCAGCAATTGCAAAACCCTCAGCCAACAGCAATTATGTGCCATTTTTAGAATATGTACAATTATGATGATCATAAACCAAGAATGTCACCTTCATTTGAAACTTTCTATGGCCTTGATGTCAACCTGCACACAATAAGCAAACAAACAAAGTTACTAATGTTCTTGATTAAGTCATGCCGTGCAACAATCAATATGGGGTTTCAGGTTTCTATTACTTGATGCAGGTAGTAAGGTTGTTGTAGCAAAGAGTGTCTTAAAATTATTGTTTTGTAAGGTAAAAGACTTTCATTTAGTCATTTACCCCCCACCCCCCTTGCAAGACAAAATTCCCTTGAAGATTGTAAGAGTATGAGAGAAACTTGAAGCTGTTATAATTTAAGTATTGATACCCCAAGTGGACCATATGCCCATTATTTACATATATTGATCACAACTGATGATAGGCAGCAGTTATTCTGAATATGACGAGTTACATTACCTCCCACTGACTGAAGTCCTTGTAGCCGCATTGTAGAGATCCTATTTGTTGTTTGTTGGAGGGTGGAGTACAGAAAGTTGGGGATTTCACTGTTATTTTTTTATACTTTTTCACCAACACTTGCCATGCAGAAACCAAAGTGATTGTATGACAGGTAAAGTTCAACAATTGTAGTTTTCCAATTAGAGATAAAAATGTTCCATTAATGAGGGAGGTAGTTAGATTGGGCAGTGACTTCTAGGATTATCAGTAGGCTTAGGCTGGAGTTACACCATGCCT
This sequence comes from Carybdea cf. marsupialis auct. non (Linnaeus, 1758), assembly GCA_010016065.2. Taxonomy (NCBI): domain Eukaryota; kingdom Metazoa; phylum Cnidaria; class Cubozoa; order Carybdeida; family Carybdeidae; genus Carybdea; species Carybdea cf. marsupialis auct. non (Linnaeus, 1758). Next base: position 7,829 of record JAAAKL020011075.1, on the reverse strand, counting down.
GATCATTAGCATATCGGATTACTGGTCACCTGACTCCTATAGCCACTAAACCAATGTACAGAACAAAGCTGTTACACTATGCTGGATTGGGTTCCATTAGGGGGCCCTGACTTTTCAAGTGAACATTTCACTCCAAAATTACTTTGGGGAACCAAGACTGGGTCCTTCGAGGCAGTGACCAGGGAGAGGATTGCAGCAAAATTCTAGAGAATCCTTAAAATGTTAAGAAGGCCATTGACAAAGGAGGAGGAGGTGATGACCGGAGAATAGTGTAGACATTTTATGATGTCTACAAAGCTATCTAGTCTAGCTCACTGTCAACTGAAATTATGGAAGGCAAATCATTTTTACTATCTAAAATACCATTTATAGGCCATAATGGCATACGGAAGTTGCTGGGGTAAGAGCCATGGTGTGTTTAGGGGATTTTGGCATGTACTCTGTAGTTAGAAATAGACGGGGTGTATCCCCAACTATTTGTGGGGTTTTTCAACCTCCCCAGCCTTATACCAGATGATGTTTTTGAAATAAATTTCCTGCCCTGCCCCTCCCCTTTATTTCACACTATCGGTTAAATACAAGTTAATGCTCTCTTGCAGAGATTGCTCTTTACTGGTATCAGTTTCACACCATGGCTACAAAAATGACGGCAACAGCTTTCCACCCTATTTCTATCATATGGAATGACCTCAAAATCAACCGAAGCATTCAGTGCTTCAATGAGGACTTACATTATGCAAAATCGGATGTTAATTTAATATCTTTGTTAAGTTAATATCTTCACCTATTTTTCCAGCCCTCCCATCTATTTGAAATAAAACAAGAGAAAATAAAGTGTTGTAGCAACTTGAGTGTGTACTGCTTTCAGTCTTCTCGTCCACTTGTTGGACCTTACAATGTCTGGTGCGAGTTTTTGGAATGAAACTTTGTCAACATGATAAACTGGCGCGATCGATCAAACTCTCTGTTGATATTGCAAAATTTTGTTTCCACTATTCTGGTAAGGCAATATTGTTCTTGAAATTATCCCGCCAGCCTAAGCATCACCAAGAATGAGTCCAGAGTTATCTAGGGGCTTTTGCAATCCTTGAATGAGCCCAACTACAAGTTCTCCTTGTCGATGAAAAGGTTAGTTGCCATGAAAACCATTATTGTCATCCAAGATAGTTCATTGTTGTCATCCAAGATAGTTCATTGTTGTCATCTCTATGTAACAGTAACCTGCTATTCTACAAACAATCTTTGCAAATTGAGAACAAATGCTAGTACGATACAGAAAATTCTGCTATCCTGGTGTTCACCGTGCACAGCTTTGGTCATGAGCAAAGTTGTGAAAAGTGTTATCAGATTCGCTTCATACCACTTCATGACTTTGTATCAGATTCAAGGCTTCATAGGATATCGGATTGCATTGTTGTAGTGTAAACAAACCACAAATCTGGTATGAAAGTAATCCAATATGCTAGTAATCTGGTATAGTATAACTAGTGTTATTAATTGGCAGTCATTTTTGTTTTGCAAGTCCATAAATTTTTACTTTACAATGCACTGGGAGTAACTTTCATAACCATTCAATATCCAAGGTTGTTGATGGTTGGTTTGTTCCTGCTATGGTGTTTTTACAATTTCTCTGGACTGACATGAAATGTGCTGATAAAGGGCTTTCATTTTTTGGATTACCAGTATGAAAACTAATAATGTTTTTACAAATTTTGGAATTTCAGAACTTAGAACTGGATTTTAAGAAGGAATAGAGAGCTAAACTCAATATTTGGCTCAGTTACAGATTATCATGTGTACATCAATTTGGTATAGTTAGTTTACTCATAATTACATCCCCACATCATGTTTTATCGAGATTTAATGTAATAGGTCTTAAATACAAAATATGTCCATTAAATCATAAAGGGTACAATTCAATGTGTTTTTGACTATATATTTGAATTCCTTGCCATCAAATACATACTGGAGCCAATTTGTAAGAGTTTGGTGTTTTTAGAACTTGAGATATGATGAATTATATCTTTTGCAAATGTTGGATCGGACTGGTATCCAAGACATTGTATTAAGAAGTATTAGGTTGATTATTTACTTAATGTTCTTTGACCATATTTATGTATATTGTTCTTTTATCTCTTCATATGAGCATCGAATTGAAGAGAATAAGTTTAGTAGGATACAATTTAGCTGTCATGACAAGCCAGCAGTTACCTTGGGAAGTATTATACTCAGAACAACTGCTACAGTTATGTCAGAAGTACCCCTGGTCAAGATTTTGAGTTATGAATTGCCTCTGTTAATAGATTTACACAATTTTTAATTCAGTTTTATTTTTACATATAATACTTCAAAAAGAGAGGACCACGTCACTCTCAAAATTATTTTAATCATGTTGTCATTTTTTCATTTTTGTGAAGTCAAGTAGTAAGACACTTATTGCAGTTTCAAGATTGATTGTTACTCAGTGAAGGGCATTGTGCTGCTCACCTACATAGAGTTCACTGTGGCATGTTGATTATTGTTTGGTGCAGCTGATATACATGAATAGAATTGATGTACACCAATTTAACCCCAGCAAGCGGCACATCTTTGTTGACCCAGTTATTAGAGACTAACCCCAAGACTAACCATGAAATCATTGTGGAAAGAAGCTCAGTTTGAAATTTTTAATACTGTCCTGTCATCTGAGCATATAGCGTGCTATATCACCTATAGTGAATGATTAAGTGTAAAATGTAAATTTATTTACTTCGTTAGAACTCTATCTAGATTTTACAAATGTATCAATGTATAATTACCTGTCCTAATTGTATTGTTACTCAGTTTCCTTGAGTTTGATTTTTAGATAGTTTTTTGTTTTGATTTTTAAATTGTTTTTGGGAGTATTTGTTTGTTTATGTATCTGTTGTTGTTTTTTGTAATATGATATAAATCGTATACATACATACCATAAATGTCAGTGTTTACCTTCCAAACATGTTCCACACTGGCACCCATATTAACTATCTGTATATATACAGTGTTACTATTTGTCTTCTAGATAATGATAATGCTCCAATTTTTGCATTGCTAGGTTTATTGCCACAAGATTTTGTATTGCAATTGGAATTCAAGATGTCCCCAGAAGACCTCCAGATCCAAATGTGGTGTTAGAAAAAGTATTTAAAACTGTTACACATAAGCCAGATGATGAGAGGATAAAGGCATTATCAAAACAGCTGGGTTGGTCAGAAAACAAAGTCCGTACTTGGTTTAGGAGAAGTCGTAATATGATGAAGCCACCTTTAATGAGAAAAGCTACAGAATCATGGTAATTTGTGTTATTAGTATGCATACTGTCTTGATATTATTTATCTATTTGTATTAATGTTCTTGCTTTTATGTCACGTACATGTTATGTTATTCCCCTGAAGTTTGATTTGTGACAGTGAGCAATCTGACAGTGATGGTATTAGTGCCCATTAGTAGTGCCCGGTACTAATACTCACAATCAATCCCATGATGCTACAATACTACCACTGGTGTTACTCAATAAGTAATAAGTGTTTGCATTAGTGTAGTACATGTTTGTACAATTTGCTTCCAGGTAAGGAGTTATAAACTGAGGATCAGTTCTGTAAATTTAGATCAACGCATAACAAAGTTTCTTTTGTCAAACAGGCATAAGCAGTGCCGTAACAATCCTGTTCAAACTCATTTCTAAGTGCGGCTTCAAAGAATGCTTATAAATGGAAACGATTTGGACTTCTTGTGTAGGGCGATTTAGGATTCAAGTAAACATTAACATGGAATAGACTTTACATCATCCATTGGCTTGTAGGGTGAAGTTCCCATCCAAACTATAAAAGTTTGTTGTTTCTAAAACTGGTTGATCAAAATTTCAAGGGTGCCAGGGTGGCCACCAGTCCTTGAATTACTTGAAATCATTGAAAGCTTCTGGTATCAAAAAGGGTCAGTGAATGCACAATTTTTCTTTGAATTCTTTGAATTTTCCCTGAATTCCTTGAATTTTCCTTGAATTCCTTGCATTTTCCTTGAATTTTATTGCCATGTGATGTCAGTCTGACTAGTTTGATTTGTGGACACGTGCTTATCCTTTTTTGATGTGATTTACTGGTAACCATTTTGTTGTAAAGATGATAGAAATAGACTTACTTCAAAAGTTGGCATGTCAGTAGAATGACTCATCCAAGCTGCCTGGTTCACAGAATCAAGTTTCAGAGACTGGTTGCAGTGTTAACCAGTGACCACAACAGCATACTGCAAGCTTTGCAGAAAAATAAAGAAGTTTCCAGAAAACAGAAACTAGCCACGGAGGACGTTGCTGAAGTAAAACAAAAAAACATGTAAACATTGAAGAGTGTATCAATCATCTTGGAATAGAAGCTGATGAACTTATGAAAAGAAGCAGGATTTTACTGTTCTTGTGAAAACAAACTCTTTTCGTGTTCTGCAGAAAGAAAAAGGGATGAAATTATTGAACTTCAGAAAGTGATTGATAAAATGCAGCTAGAGCTAAAGGAACTTAGTGACACTTTCCATGGTGAAATTGTTAAGAGCAGTGTAAAATCCCAAGTGGCTGAATTAAAGCCCTTTTTGTTCACTTGATATTTTGATACAGATCATCTTGTCCCTAACGTCTAAAAAGTAACCAACATTTCATGAGCTTTCTTCAAAAAGTGCTTAACTCTTTATAATTTGAAGTATCTGGTGAAAAATATATTGTAGTTATAGTTGTCAAATTAACTTAAAAATTAGACATTTTGACCCTGACCCCACCTAAGACCTCTGGACACCCCCCTGGACCCCGGTTCCAAAGCACACTCACTTCCTTCTTGGGCGCTCCAATCTAAATACTTAGATATGCCCCTTTTCGTGTCCTTGAAGTTTGAAGAAAATCTTTGAAAACTTCTTGAATTTGTTTTGAGGAAATCAGTAGCCACCCTGGATACATAAGTCAGTAGTAAAGTGCTTAAAGAAAGCCAGAAATTATTTAATCCATGACGTGATTAAGGATGAAAAAATGATTAAGGATGAGGCGATATCAAATTTATTTTGAAACTTATACAGGAAGTTAATACTGATAATAAATACTGATGCCGATACCGATGCCAATTTTGTGCTGATACTGATACCAGAGCAAATCATAATCAAAATGTCTTGGAATATAGAATAGTATTTTCTAATGGCATATGGATTTCTATCTGACATTTGGATATTATATTTATTATTGTCTTAGTGGCCGTGGTGAAGTAAGATTTAAAATTTCTTAGTGGTTGGAAAATATCTGAAGATAAAATCTTGAGTTTCAACAACAGCAACAACAACAACATATTTCAGTTGCCATTTAAGATATAAAATTTCTTAGTGGCCTGAAAATTCGTGAGCGTACAAATCTGGAACTTAATTTTATTTAAGTTTGTTATTTAATGTATATTTGGCCAAATTTTCAAGGCACTAAGAGCTCCGAGACCTTCCACAACTATGGTGTGGTCTTGGATTTTAGGATAGTATTTACTAATTCCGAGTGGATTACTTAAGTTGAGACATGGATCAAACGTACTGCTTGTATTGCCCAAGGACATCGTTACGAAACATTTTAAAAACATTTACCAGGTCTCATTATCCTTGTCTGTTCACGATATTTGCCGTTTAAAGAGATGTAATTATCGTCAAAAGAGACTTTGTGCGCTCAGAGTTCTTTAGATAATGCATGTTTTCAAATTTTTAACATCCCAATGTAGTGCAATGATCTTACTGAATCTTAATCGAAGGTTCAGTATACCATGAGCCCTGAAAAGAGATTTGTAGAGATACTGAGGTATGAAGCAACTTTAATCTGGTAATCAGTAACAAAGGATGCAGCTCTAAAAATACAGAGCGTTTGCCGACACCCAAGGTTCGTTTTTAGAATGGTCAGGAGTCGGTTGTGGTATTTTTGTTCAAGACATTTCAGTACATTCAACGAAGCCATTCCCTTGATGCGTGCAAATACACCTACATGGATTGTTGAGACTCGCATTTCTTTGCAAATTTGCGCACTTACTTAAACGAAACCCATCCCCAGTATCATTCACCTTTTTGCACATCAATTTTCCTTCGCGCGTTTTTGCTTGAATGGGCCCTGGCTAATAAAGAATTAATATCTATCAAGTTGTTAAACTCATAAAAAGATTTGTGTGCTTATTGTAGTTCGCATGATTGCAGTTACCAATCCTGAATGTTCACCGTAAGTGTCGTAATTACATCCTCTTGTCATGCGTTTTCTCTTATCGTTAGTAGTATGTTGTAATGATTAAACGACCCCTATGTTTAAAAGGGTATTGTTATAGAATCGAGAAAAACCTTCTACATGAATTTCACCACTAAATGTTTGAGTTCAGCATTGTCATAAAATGTGGCGTATGCAAACATGACGACAACAGTTCGTTAAGATGTTGACGCGTTATTAACTCTCAAAATCAGACTGAGTTGGACGGAATAGAGGCAATGATGTTATCTTGGTTGAAAGATATGAACAAATCACTTTTGCTGGGCTTGCGTTTAATAATGTCGAACAGGTGCATCAATCCTCAAGATCTTCAAGGTTTTCTCGAAGTCAGCATTGGCGGCGTGACGGGGTAGTTTTAAAGGGAATATTATTGGTTGTTTCCGAGGTAGATTGCTGGAATGCTGCTTAGCAGGGCGGTTTTTATTTTATTTGGAAGAAGCCGGTCCTTCACCTTTAATTATGAGATATTCTTTGACGGCTTTATGGAATGTAAGAACGCGAAGCGAGCCAACAAGGTCTATTGTAGCTTTGCATGAAATTTACTTTGGCAGTATAATGGGTAGCGTCAGATAGAGTGCTTATAAGAATTTTCCCAGATGGATTGCGGACAGCGGCAAGACTGAATTTGGGGGTGTTTTCATGAACGTCTCTAAGAAAGAAATCTTCCTTTCATATGCTGTGAGAGTTTTTTAACCACCCGTCACAGGGCAATGCCGAGTAACTAATGGTAAAATCAAGTCATCGATCTTCTTGTGATTTTTCATATATTTCATCGCTGCTAACCGCTAGACATGTGTCGTCACCAAAATGACGTAAAATTGAAACGTGTTTCAAAGATGCGGCATCCTGATGTGGAAATAAATGTACATCAAGCATAAAAATACTCGAATGGCTACTCCACTATAACCACTGATCGCTAAATATCACTGGTTCGAGGGTCTTGCGTCTCAAAGTGAGGTGAGTCGTTGGATGCCATTTACGTCCCCACCAAACAAAGCTTATAGACAATGTTACGTAATATTGCGGACCTTCCCGCGCTATTTTGACTAATTGGGACCAGCACTAGTGACAACACTTTTCGTAAATGGAAGCGATGGGTAGCTCGATCCAGTCGTTTTTAGAAATCTATGACAATTCCCTAATGGTGACGAATGTTATTCAGTGAACCTGACGACAAGTCGAATTTTCGAATCTGAGGAAATATAAGAGATATTAAATATATGCCACTGCTGGGAAGCCAACCAGGGTCCCCCTATCCCTCTATCGGTTGTGCTGAGATGACTGATGATACCATACCTCACTTGTCTTCAGTTGTCATATTAACTCCCAATCATTCACCGGTTGACATCCATTTCCAGCTCTACGCATTTTGAATAGCAACCTGTGAGCGCCATCGAAAAGAAGGGTGTAGTGTACGCGCTAGAGAAATGCACCAAATCAGGAGACTAGCGATCCGGTCTGAGTTTCTTCAATAGTTCCCAAATACAGGGAACTCTGTATAACCGGCGTACATTAAGATATACTAAACATTAAACATTGGTATTGATATACAACTTAT
>JAAAKL020011074.1:0-13914 GCA_010016065.2 Carybdea cf. marsupialis auct. non (Linnaeus, 1758) | reverse complement strand
AAAATCTTTAACAAAACAGAAGGCCAGTTGAAATAAACAAAATTCCTGGCAGAAATATTCCTTACAAATAATACAAGCAACTCTGTGTCACAAAAAGTCCTTCATGATGTTAAATACCTGCATCAAGAACTGGTATCATATTTCAACACATTATCATTAACTAATAAAATACTGCAAGTTCACACCTTCAAAATAGCCAACTGAGCACTATAAGTGCATGGTGTCGGCATTCTTAACAACTTGATCTAATTAGTCATTTGTCAAAATGCCATTTAACATCTCTATTCACAAGCTGCTGACAATTCCATAAATGGAACACAACCTAAGAGTCTTTTTGCTCTTTTCAATAAGTACACCTGACAATAGCAACTCAGTGATATTGCCTCTAACGTACACAGGAATTCAAAACAACAATTGATTGTGCAGGTACTTCAATGAAAGAATACCCTTACAAGTACAAAGTGACTGCTCTCTGTAGGAAAAACCTGAGTTAGCTTGCTTGAATTGCATGGCTTGCTTAAATCAGAAAGTGATAACAAATTTCTATCAGTGACAAACAGTTTTGTGCAATACTTAATGAAAGAGAGACTAACATTTCTTGTCTTAATTTGATATAATAACTAGACAACTTTTACTTGTGAAGTTTGTAGTAAACTCAGACAGGGGTATTCAATCCTTACAGACACATAGCTTTTCTGAGAAACAAATACATTAGCTCAGGTCCTGTACTGGTCTAACCAAAAAACAAGACAATAGTCTCAGTTAAAAAGTTATTGGAAGACATAATCTACTTACTGCCCAACATTCCAAGAGGAAAATTCACGATAACCATGGTAAATAATTTAACAGTCATGTAAAAATAGTAGTATAATACAAAAACCTGGCTGTGTAGTTGTAGTAATCACTTCAAATAGTTATTACAAGCAGGAACAGACACCTTACAGCTATTGAGAGGGGACCATGTATACTTTTGGCTTATTAAGGAGGATTATGACTCTTGCTTCATTCAATGAATAATGTATTTTTATCTTGAATGATAAAATCAATATGTACTCTTTTCATTTTTGAAGAAAATTATTGGGAGTGTCCATTTCCCCCTGACATACTCAAAGTGTCTATCATGGACTACAAGAACTGTCTGTTGTAAAACTAACAGAAATGTCGCATAAAAAAATGATAACATCATGTGTTCCCTTGAATTGACATTTGATCAGTAAATTACAACAGAAAAAAGATATCAAATCTTACTAAGCAGGGCCCCAAGAGAAATCTGGAATCAAAATTTGCTAAATTGCCAGGTTTAATGGATTTTTTCCCCAGTTCTTTGAGATCTCCTTATATATAAAACTGAGAGAAATGTTGCCATACTTCACATAAAATTAATTTTCACAAACTTGCACATTCAAGTTGAGATGATCAAAGGTACAATACTTTTGAAAAATAGCCTTTTTACAGTTAGGTAAGCTTGCAAAATAAGATGAGAACTATGCAAAATTTTCCTGAATGATATCATGTTTTCTAAATACATAAAATAACATAGTGGATAATATGAATGATTCAAATTTATCTTTTCTGGAAAGGGAAGGAAGAAAATGGTTGGTGATTTGGGACGGGCTGCAAGACACAGCGAATGCTTTGGACTGAGGAAAAGGTTAGGACCCACTGTTGTAAGCTGCATACAGGAATAAATACATTTTCAGAAGGACTTTTCATGAATCTGTCCTTACTTAACTAGCTGAAGAATCAGTTAACTGACTGGCCCTTGAATAATCAATATGAAAGACTTCAACCTGTCGTACTTGGTCATTGTCATCCTTCAAAATCAACAGAGCAGAAAAAACTGGTAGGTTTCCAATGTGATTGTTCAGGTACAAAGCCAGATTGAAACATGTCCATGGAAAAAAGGCATGTCAGCTTTCTATCAAAAACATAACCACTGCTTTTAGGAATGTACACTATCATAAATATTGCATCAGTTCTAAGAAATATCAGTAGCAAAATCAACTTCATTTTTCACAAATGAATCAACTTCTATTTCACTGCTGCTCTTTCAAGCTGTCTATTCAACCAATTTAGTTAGGACAATAGTATCCATGAAAACGTGAACTCTTCCAAGAGCTTCTACAGGTGACAAAACAAATGCATTTCAAGTGGTAGGCGTTCATGTTGAACAGTTTGTCCTGGAGATACACTATATTGCAAATGTAAAATGTTTAAAATAGAAAAGACTTTCTCTTTAATATAGACAATGTGCATACCCAAAAATTGTAACTGATATACCTACTTTAGTTTAAATTGAAACATGAATACTTTGAAAAGGATGTTAATAATTCATATCTTATTTGCATTTCAGACAGATCAGTTTCTTTTTGGGCAAAGACATGGAATTCACTTAATATAAAGAATGAAGTCCTGTCTTTGATATTTTAAGAGTTTGAATGGGGGATGCACCAGTATCTGCATTCAAGTTGCCCCCCAAAAAGCCAGTTTACCAATGATCTAGTCAGATTTTCATTTCATCTTAAAAGTATTCTAAAATCATTCCTTCTTCCCTTTAAAAGTGTATGATTAAAACTATGTATCAATAGTTACTTAAATCTAGTTAACTGCAAAGCTAATAGTTTCATTGGTGGGATGTAAACAACATTATTTTGACTTTTATTGCCAGTGTTAGTGTTCACAAAACTGCTCAAATAAATGTATGATTCCAGTCCTTGTAAAAAACTAGCAGAAGAAAATAAACATCAATTTACTTGTAAACAATTTAATTTAAGATTGGGTTTTTAGGACGGGGGATGGCAAAGGTAAAATTTCAACCTGCCAGATAAGAGTGTAGGGCTCATAGATTCATTCATTCATTCAGTGATTAAGTAAGTTCCTACTGACTTTGGATTGCCTTGACTAGCTTCTATGCATTATATGATGCAGTTAATGATGATGATTATGAAGCAACATTGTGATGTCACAGATCAAAAGTTTTGGAAATAGTAAGATTTGACTCCAGATACCTGAAGACAACCCTAGAATAGGCTGTTTCTCAAAATACGAGACCTGTAATGTCTATAATGTTTAAACTAGAGGCGCTCAAATTTAAAAAATCTCTGGTCAAAACACTCTTAACTTTCCTTGGATCCTTACATTAGGATCCAGCATCAAATAACAAGGTTTTGTTAGAGAGATTTAAAACTTTGAAACCTGATATCTCGGTGTTGGGAAAAGGCAAGACTCTCAATTTTGGCCATTGATGTTCTCACTAATAGGGCTACAGGAATACAGAGTATTTTTCCATAATTCAAACATTCTTAAAATTGTGACATCACACTTTCCCTCCGCATATTCTCAAGAAGGGTGGGGGCAATGCACGTGCATATCTTACATGCAACCAAGCAAACTGTAGCACACTTTCTTCACATATCACAACTCTTAATTTTTAAAAGTGTAACATCAACTATATAGACTTCTATGACTTGACTTCTACTTCTGATGAATACCAAAATATTTATGTAACATCACATTCATCATCTATGGTATTTCTTTGCATCACCTTACTTCACAAGCCTATCATAGAAAATTTTTTCACCTATCATTACAAAATCTAGCCTGCTTGTCTATCCAGGAATTGCACTCCAGACCAGTGTAGGGACCAAAAGAAGTTGTTTACATATTTGTTCTATAAACATGCAAGGTCCACTTGTGCCTAAAGTTTCAATGAAGTGTTGCTATTTGAAAATGTAGAGTATTTCATTTGGTAAACACATTTTAAGCTAGCAAGAGATGTCAAGGTAAAATACCCAACTGCAATGACTTCAAACAGGTAAGCTTCATCCCTGACTTTATCAACGTGTAGGTATTTGGCTGACTCTAATCTGCATAAAATTATTTTGAAAACAATTTTAACTGTTTCTAAATATATGCCATTTAAGTCTTAAATTTCCAATAGATACTGATAATAAACACTGCCACATAAGTAAACAAGCAGCAAAAATGTAAACGTAAATATAAAACAAGTCACAGTTGTCCTTACCTGTCTTTGGAAAGGCTGACATTTTGATTTGAAGAATAAGCCGATGACAACAGAGAGAATACTGTCCTTATGACAACAAAGACACTTACTTCTAAACAAAGCAAATCCTTAAGGTTCATATTAAGACAGTTGCTACTTACAACAGCATTTTCAGTACTTTATTATGACTGTTATCTCAAAACAAATTGAGCTGTCAATTCTAGGTGCTTGCTATAAAAATCAAATAGCCACTACTCCCAGCCAGATCTTTACCATGATATCAGTGAGAAAACTACATAAATGGTGTTTTGCGAGATATCATTTAGAGTGCATATAAATCCCTCCCACTCCCCCAAAAAAACCTCTTTATAACAATCCATCTTTGTATACAATGCATACACTCTTAATGAGATGATCATGTGCAACAACTCTCAATCATTCTGCATTGATATATTAAGTGCAAGCCGACTGTGACAAAATGACACGGCAACTATAACTATACATACATAGCTACAAGTATAAACATAAATATACATATCTACAAGGAAAAGTAACTGGTGCTAGGTAACAACTGATGCACACATCAATTTCCATCAACAAAAATCTCAGACAACAATAATTGATACTCATATTCTGGGCCTGGTATATAGCATTTGATGTAAAACAAACTGGAATTTAATTTTAAAATGCCAAACATTTTTACTGTTTCAAACATGCTATCAGAAAATTCTACTTTAGCATTCTGCAAGTTTATACTTGCAATGATATCAGGTACAGGACCTAATTCATGGAAAATTAAACTTATAGACATCATTATTTCTCACTGGATATATATAAAAAGTCACAATAGCCAAAAAAATTACATATCCACAGAAATGTTTGATAATATTAGCAAAAATCTTCAATGAAAGCTGAGCAATTTTCAAAAATATCCCAAAAATGGTCAAAATATTTTATAAAACTGCCAAAATGTTCAATACCATTTAAAACCGTCTGGTAAAAAGTATCTGAGCACATGAGTTACAACAGCAATACTCTTTTAACATTACCCTCACATAAACTTTATTTATGTCTTATGTCGAACGATCATCTGTGTGTTCACATAAAGAGTTAGTGATAATTTGCTAGTTAATATAGAAAAATATCCATGCTAGAAATATATTCGTGAGGTTTTAAAGATATTCTGTTCACTACAAATATCTTCAGCAATTTCAACCCTAGACTACTGGTATTTATCCCTAGCATAACGAAGTAAGCGTTTCCAAGAAAATGACAGCAAGTTACTTCATGTATAGCCATGTGATTGTTATCTACTCCAAATACAATTGATTGAAGTTATAAAACATTACGGGAATTGGAAAGTCCGTTTCAGAGAAAGCAGATATTGTCGAGTGTGGGACTCTGGGCAGAGTAAGGGCTGTGCCTATTCATTCATCTAAATGCAACTGGTGCTGTAGAGGGCCTGGGGTTATTGCATCCCCTAAAATAGATCTTGCTCCTTATATTCCTTTGGGTTAACACTATTACACACTATAAATAACTTTCAAGACATTGAAACATGGGCCCCATTAAGGCAAAGGAACTCCCTAAAAACCACCATTATCCCAAAGTACTGCGACATTTCACCAAACGTGAGGCTACAGACACCAATATTACTGTCAGCTATGTATTATTGATCATTCATAGTTATGCTACATAAAAATGCAATCAAACTGTATACAATTGACGTATGCTGACATCCTCCTATGATGGAAACACAAACAAGCAGGTTCCTTATCTGAAGACAACCATTTGAAAAGTATTGACAGTGGTACTTAACACTTTTATCAATAGTGTTACTGATCTGATACCACCAGAAGTGTTAACAATTTAAAATTGTATTTTGATCTCAATTTGTGAAATATCTGTGAGTGAACAGGTGGCTTGTGATGATAATATTTTAAAATATCTATCACATTATTGTGCAATAAAGATCTATTGCAATTCATCGGAAATAAGATAATGGTGAAACATCTTATCAAACAGTCAGATAAGTCTGCAATTTCACTTGAAACGCAATATTTAGGGACTTGTGATGTATTGCAGCAACCTGATTGATGCAATTGATGGTATTCACACACCTTTTACTCTAAATGAAATCTTGGAACCATACAAATGCAACCAACTGTCATGTTTCTTATCTTTCATTGATGGATTCTTTATGCTTTTCTTTTCAATACTAAAGTATCGAAGTTAAGAAAAGTACAGTAAAATGTATCTCTTTTAATGAACATCATATTACGTATTATACATCATTGTCTTGCTTACAAGTAAGACAATTGTCTAGCTATTCTAATGTAACTAGCAGTGAAATGGCATTGTCATCTTGCCACATAAAGCTGCAGTTAAAACATGTACAAACTTGAGCCAGGAAAAAGACTTTCACAAATTCTTTCTGTCAATACATCTACATATTTAACAAAACAACATTATTACAACTAATATTTTTGTCTACTTTTGTACTATAACCAATATTTGGTCTACCATGGGTAGGTTTGGGAAATTGTTTACTAACAGAGCCCCCAAAATTAAAATGCATATTGTATCTCCAACAATTAAGGGGACTTTCTATAGCTACTGGATGATAGTGGCATGTTGGAATAAAGCATCAAAGTGTTGAAAGTGAGTTCTTAATCAAGATTTTGTGATTCCCATCTAGCAACATAGATTGATAAACCATATCGCCAAACAGACAGATGCACATCATTGCTACATACATCCTAGACAATATGAAGGGTCTTGACAGATACCTAAGGTTGAAGTTTTATAATCCCCAATCGCTACAAAAGAACTTCTAGACACTTGCTGAGTAAAGGTAAGTTCTTATGATTACTATGCTAAAACATTCTATAAGACATTGTAACATCTAATAACAACAGTTTTGGCAACAGTAAACGTTAAAGGTCTTGATGATACAAAGATCACTGCATAGCCCACCAGCACCTGAAAGCCTTTAAGTTGTCAATTTATTGGATACACAATAGAAACAGTGAAGGGAACAAAAATGCACTTTTCTCAAAACAGTGGAAATGTGACACAGATTGTCATCCCTTAAGCTATTAGCATTCTTCTTAGCATAAGAAATTATTTGATTACCATCTTTTAGTTATGGCTTGGGTGCATGTGATGGCTAGACTAAAATATGGATAACATACTCCCTGTAGACTTAATGTCTACACTTCCCATTTTCTTTCAAATGAATCTCCCTTATGACAAACATTCTCCTTGGTAAAACAGCAACTGAGCAAACATCCTAGTAGTAAAAGTTCCTTAATTGTTATAACTATTTACCCCATATAATATATTAATGCAATCAAAATAAATAACAGTAATAAAAATAAAGACAAAACTATATCAACGACCAAATAATAATACTTGTTCTATTTTTCTGTATAGACACACACATATTATACATCACATATAATATGAACATGATTTATACATCAACATATATAACAAGAAGAAGAACAGGAATGAAGCAGTAAATGAAATAGAGCAGTAATTTCATGAAATCCTTACAAGAATTAGCTATACCTGAAGTTAAAATTTACTGTGATAACAAATAAATACAATCACGGTTTTCAAATGGTCGTCACAAACAAGTATAGGTGACATATATAGGCTAGAACAATGCTGGCTTTTAAAAAATAAGAGTCTACATTAATAGAACATAGTAGTTAATAACTGTTCCTTAACACTAGATAGCTGGCAATCATTCAAGTGCACTAGACACTTAATGAGTTGAATCACATTCTTAAAAATGCAGTTGACCAACATACATAACCTAATTTGGTAATTTCAGAGATGGGAAATTCATAGTTCTTGCCTCAAACACTAATGATCACTTGATGACTTCGCTCATTGTTGTTTAAGTTTGTGGGCAGAGGCAAGAGATGGTAAGTTTTTCTGATGTATTTTATTATTCCATAACAATACCTTATAATCATTCTACCTTACTGGGTACACCTGGCCATCCATGAGCTAAAGATGCTTTCTAGTACTTTGTGAAGTACTGATGCACATAACAATTGGAAATTTAAGAGAAGCAATAACTGACATTTATAGCACCTAGAATTTAAAAGCAATCATCTGTTTGTTTGTTTACATGCACAAATATAAATAAAGAAGAAAATATATATGAGAGTGATAAAACCTGTGGTATACAAGTAAATGATTAAATCTATAGCACCTACAATTTGAAAACAGTCATCTGTTTGTTTATTTACACAAATAAATATATGTATATAAATAGATATGTCAATATCTGGAGAGAGAATTTACAAATTTAATGTAGGCCTATCCAAATGTACGTCATATATGCTTACACTTCAGGAATAGAAGGTATATACATAAAAATACAGATCGATGGATAGATAGATAGAGATTTATCTATAGAGAGAAATGTATAACAGTTTCCATATATACTATTGATAAATCATGATCATTACTCTTCAATGTTTACTGTCTTTATATGGACGATTACGAAATAAACACATTTTTGTACAAGGCACTAACGCTTCTACGAAAATTTCGTTTCATTATCTCCCTCTCTTGAAAAATAAACACAAACCTTATATGGATCCCTTGAATCAAGAGATCCACAATCGACCCATTTGTTTAACTACAAACAAAAGATTTCTATCCTCACAACAGCTCTGTTGATATTCTGATCATCACCCCATCACCACATTTACAGGCCATCAACACAAAAACTCCCCGGCAACAACCAATACCGATTAAATGACATGTCGTGTTACCCCGATAACTAGTGTAAACAATCGCCACACCGGCACACTTCCTTATACCAGGATACATAAATGATAGTAATTTTTGTGGACGAATCGTACTGAATGTCAAACGAAATCTGTTGCCGTTGGGTCATGCATTGAGGTTAATCGTATTACATCAGATAGAAGTGACAATCTGAGAGTTATAAGAATAGAAAAATGCGGCTTGTCTTCTCCACCGATGCTATGCTGCTAATAGAAAGTACATATGCTTCGTAAAACATTTTTCGCTTCAAAATCGAAAGATGATTTATAACTGAATCAAGTGGGATGCGGGGGTAGAACCGACCTTGGACAGTTTCAATCCCAGGATCATCTGTATTATTTGACATTATCTATATATAAGTGAACTCTGGCACATGCTTAGCTCCTACTACAACCTACAACGAAACTTATCGAAAAAGGCAATAATCTCGTGTTTGAAATGTGTCTTGAATACATCTGGGTTGCTTTTAATTTCGTCGGCAGGTTTGATAACTACACAAGATGTATGCCAACCTCTCTGTTCAGCTGAACATCTCAAACACATTCCAGAAAAAGGTGCATACCATTGGAAATCATTTCTGAAGCGATTGTGATGAGAAAATCATCTATCTGATAAGCATTAAGTTTTAATGCCAACCTGAGCTGTACAACAGTACCTCGTAATTTTCATCCTATCAAACCCAAATCCGGCTTGAGTCTTTTAATGAGACAAGCTGACAGATTCAAACAGTGTTAACAAGGTTCACGGCCACTTTCAAATACATAACACGGACTAAGAAGAGTAGTGTCTGACAGACGTATTTAAGAAAGACAGTTGAGCTGGCACTTTTAGTACAATACGTATGACTCGTCCCAAATAACACTTGTTCCTCATGTTTCACAACTTACGATTGTGTGAACGAAGAACAAATGCCTTGTTCAGAGTAACGACGACGCAACGAGCTAAGTTCATTCGACTGTCTTCACCTACGAACAGCTAGCGAGTTAACCAACATATAAACTATGGCTGAAATGATTTGCTTCCAGATATCATATAAAGTTACAATCTATATTTCAAAGCATCAATGAGTACCAGTCACTGAACACAAAATACTTGTCAATCAGGAGACTAGACCAGGGCACGTTCTCGGCTCTTGGAAAGCAACAGCCGGGCATTGCAAAGCTTTATCGTATCACGCCTATACGCTGGTTAACCAACTAAACCTAATGAATGCAAATGGTAAAGCATTTCGTCATTACCTTGCTCGTCTTTCCCTGTGTTGATTTATTAAGTTAGTATAGTAATTCTCGATGGTGGCCTTGGCTTTCGCAGCTCTTTCAAGAGTGCTGGATGATAATGCTATGGCACTGACAGCCATGTCTTCCTTGGGCTGTGACACTGACGTGTCCAACTGTTCCTCAACAAGGTCCTGTCTTGGGAAAGCAGTGCTTTCGATGTAACTACTTGAAGTTCTCCTCCTAATCCATACTGCTGGTCTGCTACACACAACACTCCATGACTTCCGACGCAGACCTATACTTTTCTCCTTGTTTTGGGAGAAAAGGAAACAAGAAAGAGGAAACGTTCGGGAGTTATCACCGAGAACCAATCACCACCAAGTACATATAATAAACAACCAATCAAAACTACCGAAATACAATGGACAGCCAATCAGAAACAAAATCATGAGATTCGGGTCAGGGGAAACTCGAGCCTTTCCGGAAAACCGCTCGATTCACAGGGGACCCGTCAGCTCCATCTAACCAAAAAATGTACTTCATATTATGTCAGGAAATATTATGAAGATGTACAAGAATAGAAAACACATGTTTTGCATTAGGTGTTGTTTGGAGACCGAAGTGATTTCGCGAATCAACGTACCTTAACGACTGCTCAAATAGAGGATAACATCGACCCATCATTTGATCACAGGGATCAGAAATTGATCTCGTAACCATAGGGAGCCAAACAAACTACACAAGGTTGAATCCTTACCTTCTTCTGCTTTGCTGTTACAATAGATTTCAGCCAATGCATCGAGTACATTACCTCAGGTATACAGCAGATACGCAATACCTAATCTCTCTTATAATGAGACCAGTGACCTTATCGCGTTAAAACAAAACTCGAAACTAAATGCAGGCAACACTTAAATTGCTCACAATTTAGCTGTCGTACATTTCATGCAAATACTCACGTCCTACAAAAGCTATCAGTGTCATTAAACGAAAAAAAAATCTACTTCGTTATCTTAAGGTTTACTTCATCCACTTTGTCTGATGCTAAACAGTAAAATGCGAGCTGTGACATGAAACAAAATGTACTTGAGTTTAAAAACAAAACAGAGCAGCTGATGACAAGAGATGATGTCATTTTTTCATGGAGTAAACACAGGGCTGGCTTCAACGCACCAGGAGGTTGACTGTGTACAGTAATTGTCGGCAGTGTTCTCGATTGTTGATTGTGGGAGCAATGAACGATGAGATCACTACGGAAGTCGTAACATTTGATTTACAGCGTGGTTCTCAGTGAAAACGCTGACCGGCTTAAATTGTGGCTGCGTGTTTTGTTGCATCAGGTGACATCTTTCGCCACGCAAAACTATAATGACCCCAAAGCCTCATTTCGAAAGTACGGAGAACAATAACAACGGTATTCCCGACAACAAAAGCGTCTGAGTTTCAGATGTCCTTGAAGAGGAAAGATATTTCTGAATTAAAATTGAATTTACATGTCTGTAAGTTCTTGACAACTTCACGCTTTAGCGTATGTGACAAAAGATTTCTATGTAAAACTCGTCTTCATTTCTAGTTGTTAGAACGCTGAGAAGTCCCGTCTCAGGACATCCTGACCCCCTTCCACTTCATTCTACTGATTATAACTTTGTTTGAGTTTTCATAAAAGAAGTAAAGAGAAACTTAATACTCAGTATTCTGCCGTGAACCTGTCGTCGAAAAATAAACTGAAACACGTGTATTTGTTTTTGTTGTGCAAACATTCTGTAAAGAGAACCTGGACTGATTACGTTGGACGTCATCATTGCCAGTATAACAGCAGACCCCATCACCTAATCAGAAAAACCCCAGAGGTCATTATTAACATTAGCATTATTCCTTTCCTTCTCCTTAAACACCACCATCGTCATTATCACAGCCATAATCACCATCATCATCAGCAACAGCGTCCTTACCAATCTTGTTGAACACATTTGAGATTTAAGGATAAATAACGATTAAATTTTTGCAGTGGTTTAATATTCTCAGGAAGGCATCATTTTGAGGCCGTATATTTATCCTAAAATATTCTTATATGGTACTGTAGGCGTATAAAATTGGCTAGCTTTGATTATCAAATCGAGACCATAGTGCTCAGAGGTGGTCAAGACACAGGGCATTCAATGTAAAGAGCGGCACACCATGGGCGTAGATTCTGGGGGGAACTCGTCCCCCTCACTTTTCAGGGTGGGGGAACAACAGCTGCTTTATCCGCCCACTTTTGGGCCCAGAAATGTCAAAATGTACACGTTTAATCCTTTGCTCCTCTCCACACTCTTGCAGTGATACGCGCACATACGACATACCAAAAGGGAAACTATATTACGGACAACAAACTTTCATTTCTGACTTCCTCGGTTCTATAGTTTATTTGTTGGCGTGTTATTCCTTATTGCTTGTTGGTGTATTTATCACCTAATTTGGTAATCAATATCCTATTGATAACCGATACACAAAAAATATTATCATCACGTTAAAGAGCAAGGGATGTTTCCAGTGATACAGTCCGTTCCATGGCATAATACATCTTGAAGTTTCGTATGCCTATTGAGGCTGAACTTTTCCCATATAGAATTCTGGCCATTTGAGGCTGTACATTCCTACATAGTGTTGATAGTCAAGAACATCATCATCATCATCATCATCATCATCATCATCATCATCATCATCATCATCATCATCATCATCATCCTCATCTTCATTATCCTCATCTTCATCATCATCATCATCATCTTCATTATCCTCATCTTCATCATCATCATCATCATCATCATCATTATCATCATTATCATCATCATCGTCGTCATCATTATCATTGTGATCATTATCATAGTCATTATTATTATCATCATCATCATCATCATTATCATAGTCATCATCATCACCATCACCATCATCATAATCATCATCATAACCATCCTCATCTTCATTATCCTCACCTTCATCATCATCATCATCATTATCATCATCATTATCATCATCATCGCCGTCATCATTATCATTGTCATCATTATCTTAGTCATCAATATCATCATCATCATCATCACCATCATCATCATCTTCGTCATCATCATCCTCATTATCATCATCACTAGCCGACATTGGTTATGTGCCCCTAATTTTCTATGTAGTAACACCAAGACTATAGAAAAATAGACGACTTTTACAGCTTAGACGGCTTCCCTATATATTTTTTCAACTTAAGCCCTACCTTTATCATAATGATTCTCATCATAATCATTACTACCCCCTTACCATCCTTTTCGCCATTATCAAGATAGTCATTATCATTATCATCATCACAAGTATTATCATCCTCATCTCCCTGCTGATCCTCATATCCATTCCTATTAAATTTTTCCTCTTCTTCGTCACAGCATCCACGAGAATCAAGATCTACGCCACGTGCATTGCATCTCTTACAAGAAATGTGATATCTGTAGACCCTCATCTTTAACGAAATCTATATAATGGGCTATCTTCAGGAAACTATCCGTGTAGTTGTTCGGATAACTAGTTGAGGCTATTGCCTGATGAAAAAAGCAAGGCTTCGTGACATAAACTGTGGGAGGGCTGACGTCAGAGAAATCAAGTGTGATTCCTTGAAATCATCGAAGAAAGAGGAACTCTCTGATTAAAAGATATGAGATCATGGTTCTTTGGAGATAGTTTGACTGATTTGATGGGTGTAACATTACGTGGGTTCGAGAGTCAATTGTTTATGACGAACTTTTCCACTTAAATGAATAAACAGGAAAAGAGAGAAATGGCTCTCAATGTGAACTGTATGCACGAGAACGATACAAACCTTATGGATATATATATATATATATATGTTTGTATGTA
>JAAAKL020011072.1:0-13914 GCA_010016065.2 Carybdea cf. marsupialis auct. non (Linnaeus, 1758) | reverse complement strand
AACATCAACATCGACAAGGACAAGGATAAGGACAACGACAACGACAAGCCTTATCCCGCAGTGGGAACCAGGCTTAAGTAACTGATTCATATTGCTAGACTTTTCGCCAGACACTGGTCACATCAATAGCCTGGAATGAAGGTAGAACGATTTGTGTATAATATATATGAAATGAGAGGGTTAGAACGAGTGAGACATTTGGAGTGAGTAATGTTATTGAAAAACGCGTAAGTTGTAAGTAAAAACGTTTTGCGCGACAATAAATTTGCCATCTTGATAAAGGCAGTTTCCAGAATGGCAAGATGAAATGGGCAGCGAGCTGTGGCTGATACCGTAAAGGATTCCTCTTTGCTAATTGACGGCATAAGCCTCGTTTTCAATTGACTGTTGGCCAATTTTTTGAATCACTTTGGACGGATATGGAGTTAGTTCTGCAAACACAATTAGGTAAAAACTTTCATGCCTCATTACTTTTCTTTATGAGGGCCGGAACGTGTTGTCCATCTCTCACCTGTAGTCTCTGGGACGCACGTCCTATCTAATCAATGTCACAGCGGCATGTAAATTTGTAAATCAGTAAACTTTTTGTGCAATAGGCAGTAAGTCCTTGTGTGTAAGGAAACAGCGTTCGGATGGAATACACGACACATGGTTTCACCTTGGTAAAGGTTTCAGCCACGGTAGTATTTATCGTCTTTTTAAAAGTTAATGAATCGTTTCCAATCCACGATGGTTGTAGATAAAGTGGAAGCCTCATTGCTCCGTATTTTAGACTAGACGAAACTAGAAGTCATAGAATTATAATAAAAATAAAGTATAATATTAACATTAATGAATTATTCTGGGTACCCATATTTTAGAGAGATAGTTCCAGTGGTCGCTGTCTCTCTATGGCGTTTAATTTAAAAGTAGATGATAAGAGCGCAGTTGACTGTGTACCGAGTGGCTGGTGGCAGGGGCACTCACACAGATAGGAATATCATTAAGACATTTCGGTTTTGTGATTTTAGTGATGGGAGAATTTTCTTATTCCAAGAGACGAAAAACGAACCCATCGTACACGATGTGAGAAGATCAACAGAACCTACGAAATGTTTAAGCGATAAGAGACGACGCCTTGTAAATTTCAGCGAATTTCTACAACTGAATTGGAAATTACATTTACCTATACCAAGCCGCAATATAAGGAAAATGATGCGGTAAGTACGATGTTGGATTGAGATAATCTTAGAACTGTGCCAAAATGTAACCAATATTTCAAATGTACGTCAGAAAGAGTGATAGATTTGCTAGTATGTTACTTGAAGACCTATGCTGATGCTATGCGTGGGTTCAGAAACTTGCAGCACTTGTCAACAAGTTCTAATACGTTGGGTGATGTCTAAACAAAATAATTGTATAATACAAGGATAGTTAGTGTAATATTAGTGAGTCGAACGGGCAAATGTAGTGACGATAGGGGTAAATAGAGAATTTGTCTTTTCATTGGGCCTTTTGGGCTAACCTTTTAGTGCCATGGACTCTGATTGGTTAAAACAACACCAATCTTGCAATCAGACATCTGATTGGCTACTTTCAAAACACAGTTTGGCATAAGTATTACTGATTTCTTCCTATATCAATTCTGACGATTTTGTACTCTGAGGAGTGTCAGAAGAAAAAAGCTTTTCAGTACTGAAATGTTTTCGCTATTTCGTGCAGTTTTATTGTTTTGTACCACCAACAAACTATGTAAATAGAGAAAGATAATTCCTTGGAGTAAAGTAACTAGTTCAGACTTACACTTCTCCAGATAACTGCCTTCAGCTGCTTTGGTCATAACATTGCATCCGGTACTTTCCCTTCCGAGCCGAATGTTTTAGCCGTTTGATCTGCCCATCGATCATCTCGATTCCAGAATTGTTACGGTTGATCCTGATCTCAAAACAACAAATTTTCAGAGTTCTGTGCAGATACTAGTGGTTAAGAGATAGGAACCCACATGCCAGAGTTTGTGGGTTCGAATCCCGCCTAGCCCGATAAAAATGACTATCGTTTAGGGAAGGCAACGGGAGACCACCCCAATAAATGTGCTCTCTCCCCACAACAATGCTCACTCTGGCTGGGCAATAGGCTACGCTCGAAATCGAGCATGCCACTAAAAAAAGCCAAAAAATAAAACCCAACTAGATAAGACTTGTAGTAATCTTATCATACACAGGCACCTAGTCGTTGCTGAAGTTGCTAACGAAGAGTATCCCATTACCACTGCTGAAAAGTCTGTTGACAAGAAGGCAGCTCATGTCTTTGAGTCCCAGTATCTCTTGTAAATTGTCAAATATTTAAACGAAAACTGCCGTGGTCCCTTCCAATTCTCGTATCTGCCGAAGTCACATTCAAAGGATGTTACATAATGGGCTAATGATGGTAGTACAGATGGTAGTACAGTAGTCTCTGTTTCAGAAAATAACAATGGAAGACGCGATGGTTCCCAAACAAGCTGTTAAGAACTTTCCAAAAGCCATACCCTAAAACTACTAAAATCCAGCTGTAAGAAATGTTGTCGACAAGCGCATCTACCCTCGCTTTGGAATTAACTTTGGGTCAATCAAGCAAGAGTTCCCACGTTTCTGATTGCAAATCCAAAGATTCGTGTCCCCATCCTGTAACGAAAGAACGCGTTAGAGTCGCTGCTTGTCGTCGACATGTATTACTGTGCCATGTGGAAATGTAGTCTAGTGATGGAAATCGATGATAATGGATTGACTGGCGTACCTTGCATTCATCAAGCTTCAGGAATTAGAGGAAAGAAATATTGAAGGAAAGTCAAAACAAAATATTATGTATGATTATAGATATAAAGCTTGCTTTAAAAATCGCATTGATATAGTCTGTTCAGGAAAGCTAGCCAAAAATTGCATACACTCGCGAAAGTGTCCAAATATATGAACGGTGAGAAATTAAACATATTTGTGTTTTATGTTGATTTCCTCACAATTTACGTACTGCCACTAATATGAATGTGTCATGATAGAAAAGCGACTAACAAAATATACCAGATTTAAGACTGAGGTAATAGGGTTCTGTTTAAAGATACTACATCCAATCTTAACGACCTTGTTTTAAAAACGAATGTAGTAAAATCTCACAAAAATCTTTAACAACTACTGACAAGATATTCATATTAACAACTATAATCTCAATTCCCCTTTTAAAAAAGACATATTTATCTCTAAGAGGAAACCTTACAATGTTCGTAATATTGATAATTTTATTTTGTCAAGGGCCAGGGCATTAAAGTATGGTGTCAAAAACATAAGGTTTATCTGAAAAAAGATTTGGAGCACGTTGTCTGATGAAGCGAAGGAGTCCCCTTCTATAGAAGAGTACTGTGGGCTGATGACATTGACTATTGCCTTTCTATGTACTTCCAATGTTCATCGTTTACTGTGCGTTCTTTATTGTTATTTTTTACAGAAGCCTTCACTTAAATGGGGCTTAACTAACGAAATGGTTGTCGAGTTCTATAAGTATGAATTTACGTATTTCTAATTTCTCACAGTACATATGTTTTATATTTGTACTTTTTTCACTTCCCAGGAGGTGCGTAGACTTAATATTTCGCTGATTTTTAAAATTGTGCGATATAGGCCTTAATGTGGTGAGGGGGTATTGTCGTGACCGTTAACTGACAAAGGAAGGGTTGGGTTGTAGGCGATACGAAGTGTTACATGAGGATGGAATAGCCTCCCGTACTCTTTTGACGACCCCTATATCAAAAGCTAAGGAACTTCGAGTAGTTGCAAGCAGAAGAATCTGTCAACTTCTCAATGGAGTTTTTAACAGACTGATGGTATTATCCCACCCTGTGGCTAAACAGACATTTCTAGACAGATCAATATCAATTTTAACTCTTAAGCAACCCTGTCTGAAGAGGAGGGTTTTATGACCTCTTAAATGAGCGACACCCTAGAAACACATCAGACGTCTGAAAACTTTACCGCGAAACACTTGAGCGCCTGTCGTGTAAAAGCAACCTAAATATAACTTCAACTGCTTCTGTCGCTTCAGAATTAGTTTGAATGTGTCCAGCTAGTAAGTTGACTTCAATTTATTAAGCTTTCTTTCATATCACTACTCCCCTTGTACTCAGAGAAGCTATGCAAGGTCAGCTGGTTTTAATTATTGGTTTCTTTTACAACTTATATATTATAAAGCCTACGCATAAGAAAATAGACACTGGAAAAAACGGTTAGTCCGTTCGTTTTGTTCTGTTATCTCCACAGAATGAAGAACAGCATCGGAGCTTGGTCTCTGTCTATGGAAGAAAATAAGATTCACAGTAAAAAGCAAATATCAGATCAAATATCAAAAAATATTCGCAATACATCTGTGTCAAATGGCGTACGTTAAATTTCTGTCGTTGTCACTTTATCTCAGCCCAACAGAAACTGGGTTGGGAGAAGAGTTTATGACATTACTGAATTATGAAATGACAATGACATTCTAGCCCTTGTTGTCACTACGGTCGTTGTAATAAACTAAAATATAATAATCAGATGAGGCCTCTCCAGTTTTGACTTGCAACGGAAACGACTGAGGGTAAAATTGAAGATCGAAGCCATAATTCCCTGCAGAAAACCCCAACATTCTACCAACCACGATTTTCGTACATGAGCAATGTTAGTGGTTTCTCTATAAAAGTATCCTCATAAAATCAATACCTGATGTACAATGTTATACATAATGATGTGATTCATAGTTTAATGCATAGACTTCTCACTGATGGTTATTAGTTAGAGGTCCTTGGTTCAATCATGTATCTGAATGAACCATTCATTCAGATCTATGGTCCAATGAATGATAGGCGTCATGTCCATTTCAGAGGCGTGTTATTTTGTTGTGAGAAGACACCACCATTACTCAATGAACACTGTGAACCCGCTATAAAAATAATGGTTCAATATGTAAACACAGCAGCCATGTTTATTATCTCAGCCTCGTCTTGAATACGAAAGAAAACAACTTTTGAATCCAAAATCTTCTCGTGTTAGATGCCCTCGCGAGACATGAATCTGGACTGTCGGATCATGCGAAGTAGCACACTTCCTTTAAACCGCTGTATTAACTGTAGCTAGGGTTTGGTGGTTGCCAGTAGTTTTACAGCCATGAGATTTGGAACTGTTTCGCAGGTATATCGTGCTCTTTTAAGTGCTGAGTTTTTAAGAGTTACTGAACGACATGTGTCCACTACGGCAGTCATTTGTCGAAAAAGCACAATCAAGAGAATAAAGGAACAAATTTCAGAGGAGACAGACCTTGATGATCCACAATTGGATACTTCTAGCCTCATGGCAAGATTGAGAGGAGGTAAGATAAGCTGTTGTAGACTTGCAGAAATCACGAAGAGTCAGAATCGTGGTTTTCGCATAGCATTATCAGGCTCTAGCTCTCAACCCATTTCAAGGTAGGTCTAGCCGTTAAAATATGCACTGACCACTACCGATTCCACATTTTTCGAAAAAGCATTAAATCAGGAAATTAGAAAGAATTATGGTTAGGCTATTCTCCAAAAGTGTGCTAATAATCATTTGTTTGCTCTTGAGCACGCCATACCATTTCTATTTCTTAGGTGAAATAATCTTTCAGGGGCTAAATCTATTTTTACGTTACAGGCACGGTAACTGTTAACCAATGGCTACTACCGACACTTTTTAAAGGAATTCAAGGTTGTAAAATTCATAGTGTACTCCTACATTATAATGAGGCCCCTTTTAATCTTAACACTAATACATACGTTGTTAAGAAACTACAAGTTATCAACATCAGTAGTCATCCTTTATTGCATTTTTCATATTTTGCTAAACTGCTTTGTCTATTCTTGCTCTGTCATTTTAGAAGATTCAACGGAAATAGATAGTTAACTGTGTATCTTTAAGCTTCATCTATCTTAGTTTCAGGTGATATTTAAGTGTTTTGGTGACACAATTATCAACTGCAACTCTTCATTGCCATTCTAATGATTAAATAGTTTCACCAGGATTTTTGCCTGTCTCAGATATGATATCCCCCTCCTTCTTATTAATCTTAGGAGGAGCATATTACTGAATTTAGAGCACTGTTTAACTCTTTTTTCCTGCAGGGGTTGTAGATCAAGGTGAAAATGTCTACATTATACAACCTGATTACAAATGGGGAAAGGATCGGCACTTGACAAAAGTTGTAAAGCCTAGACTTGAGGAAGCAGTAGGTCTTGTAGATTCCATCAGCAACTGGAAAGTAGGTGGGACTACTTTTGCATCTGTCCATGAGCACCATTCATCTGTTTTCTTTGGCACTGGAAAAGTAACCGAGTTAGGTAAAGACATTCAGGAGCTGAGAAAAACTAAAGGCATTACGTCAATTTTCTTAAATACTGGCATTTTGACAAATAAACAGTTGAGTTCATTAGAAGAAATATGGAGGTGCAAAGTATTTGATCGATATCGTGTAGTATTGGAAATATTTAAAAGCAGAGCATCAACAAAGGAGGCAAAGCTTCAAGTTAAATTGGCTGAAGTTCATTATTTGAAGTAAGAATACCAAGCAGAACCTTCTTTTATCTCATCTTAAGTTTGAAGCTGTGGCATATTTGGTACTGCACAGCATGGCGCCAATTGCTGTAAGAATTTGGTGGGGGGAGGGGGAGACAAGGATTAAAAGTGGACAATTTGACATTTCCTGGCCCAAAAGTGGGGGAATAAAGCAGCTGTTGTTCCTCATCTTTGAAAAGTTAGGGGCAAGCCCCCCAATTCCCCAAGAATGTATGCCCATGCTGCACAGTATATTGCTCTTCCCTTGAACAGATTTCCCTTATAGGATAATACAAGAGGTCTCAATTTATATTCTAAGTGAATGTTTCATCTGAAAAATGAATAATCTAACATGTTAGCATAGATTGGTAGTCCAAACACTGGCAGAATTGGGGAAGGAAAGGGAAAGACTAGCATTCACTACTTTAAGAATTGGATTCAGTGTACAATAGCTTCAGAAATTGAAAAACAGATGATTATAACTCTAGAAAATAACGTGGTAACTGAATGTCTGACAACCCATTTTATGACTTGCAACCAGTCTACGATTTTGGCACCCTTGAAATACAGAAAGAAACCAGAATAGGCTGCAAGTGGGAAGCAAAATACTGACTCCTTTATGATCAGAATTGTAGGTTTGTGTAGATATGTCAGGCTTTTAATACATCAGACTAAACATACCTCGTAGTGTACACTTATAGCATTATAGTCCATTATAGAGCATTATATATTTAAGTGAGAAAGTTTACAAATAAACCAATATTTACGATATTAGACTCTCAATGAACAGATATTTTTTATAAGAATAAGAAGTAGACAATCATAAATATTGAATATTGCCATAATGATTACACTGAATATTTTTACGATCTCAAAACATGATGAGTCATACATCCCTAATTCTGGGTCCACCCCAGGTCCAACTACTTACCTTATATGTGTCAGTTGCATCAAAAAGCAAAATGCTTTAGTTCAAGAGAACAACTTACTTACCTTGTTGGACTGTGTCTAGTTCCATAGGCAATATAGAAGAACATTATTTACTTAATGCTAGCTGATGGCTTGTGCTGGGGCTGCTAGAAATTCAGGGGACCTTGAGGCAAAGGTTAGTGAAAATGTTCAGAATAGTAATACATACGTACATCCAGATATTATTTTATCCTTATAATGTCTCTTGTCTCTCATTTTGCATGAGGTGAGACAAGACCACTTTCATGGGACTTGTTACTGGAGCATAAAGCACTTTAAGAGCAGACACCCTTAGTGGCATCCCTGATTTACCTTCCTGGGATCTAACCCTGATCCTCTTGATCAGAAGACCAGGAACCTATCCACTAGGCCATGGCAGCTTAAGATGCTGGATTAAAAGCCTTACCTCTATTCAGTAAGAGAGACAGGGAGTAGAGGTACCTTGATAGCCTCATCTGCCCTCTGCAAATCATCTTCAACTATAAGAAGGAAAGGGCAGCCTATTTGAAATAATGGTTTGACACGGTATGCCCAGGCTTCATAACATGTTGATGTCTACTTATTGATGTAATTGTATCCATGGAGAGTTTCATGTGCTGAAGTTGTTACATAAGATCAAGTCATAGGTAATGAACTGGAGATGGAAGTGAAGATTTTAGATTAGCTTGTTGCTTTTGTGTGGTATTTCTACAGACTATGGTTTCACAATCATTATGTTTTCTAAGTGTGAACAGTATTTTACTTGATGTATCTATATATAAATTAATGATGTGGTACCGGGCGTGATGTAATTGTGTATTGACACGTTGGTAGATAGACATGCAGCCTTTAGTGTCATATCCACAGGAAGAGAATTAGATGATATGGTCACGCCTACAGCTTTGTAGTGCAAAGTATGAAAGTAGAGAGTTTTACTGCAGTAAGAACATTTGATGCAGTGTGCTTAAGCCCACTCCAGACTTTAGTTGTGTCCGTGACTGGAAATGCATAGCAATTATTATGTTAATACATCCATCAATATTGGTCACTTAGGGGTGGGCAAATGGGTAGAATCTACGGTTTATATCTTAGATATGGAAAAACACATCAATATTTTGGTATTAGAGGTATTCAAGTCACGTCACCATATATTCCAAAGGTGACCATTACATAAACATTGTCCAAAGGCCATTGTTAGGACACTGTTCAAATGTAGGAAAGCTCAACTTGGTATGTTGAGAATATAATAAATATAAAACTGAGTGCATATACCGTTCTTACATGATTTGCAGTCCTAAAACCGATTTATTCCTGGTGATATTGTTAGTAGACATTTTGTGTTTGTGGGTGCTTCTTCGTGTTACTATTTATAATGTCATCATTAGCAGCTTTTTAAAAATTTGAGAGAAAGTCAAAACTTCGAAAAGATTATCGAAGTTGTTTGTTAGAAATCATTGAAGATATAGATGCATACGGCTACTGTCCCTCCTAGTGTCAGTAGGGTTAACTGAGTACAGAGGTGAGACATTGAAAGTAGATCCTGTGTGACTTGTAAAATAGATAGTGGTAGTTTGACTAATATTATGGTATTTATGTACTTAGTAGGGAGATAGGGTTTTGCTAATAGATCACGCATCACTCTGCTGAACCATATCCATTCTAGGTTATCAAAGAAACTCATGTTTAACCTCTTAACACTGATAAATTTGTATTGTTAAAGGTCGCATTTATCCTCTATGGAACATGGAAAATATGACCAGCAACAAGGTGGTATTATGTCTGTAGCTGGTGGAGGAGAAACGCAGTTAGAGAGAGATCGTCGGTTATTAGCACACATCGAAGAAAAGGTTAAAAAAGCCATAAAACATTCAAAGGAGCAGAGATTGCAAAAGAGGTCTCATCGCATGCGTTTAAATTTCCCAGTGGTAGCGCTTATAGGATACACAAATGCAGGTGTGTAAATTGTTTTTCTCAGTTGCCAATAGTTATGTTTTTGCAGATTTCCCATATTAAATTGGGTGCTTAGGTGAAAAGAGCATTTCCTACCCCATCAATAACCCCCTTTCCTACCCCATCAATAACCCCCGTTCCCTTTAGATGCCTCAGCAATTTGCCAAGTTTGTGTGGCGGAAAACACATACACTTACGAGATTGTAAATATACTTACATTGTTTCCTTTACAAATCATAATCGCCTTCTAGCTTGGTCATTTGTCTCTATGGTGTGCTACTGCATAACCCATTGACCGTCCTATTGCATTTAAACCCCATGTACATGTTCTCTTTAATTTGGTATTTCACCTACCACTCCTTCATTTTTTCCATTGCACTCTCCTTCAAAGTAATTTGGAGTCATGTGACTTGGCGTCCTTAGAATCTATAATACTTTCTGGGTTTTATTTTGCAAACAAAATTTCACAGTGTCTCTCAACGTAAACGGCTGAGAGGGAAACGTCAATTTTCGCCTTCCTAAAACTTCCTCAGCGCCACTGGAAGTTGACGAAATGGTTTAATTCGAGGAAGACTATAATTCAGCTCTCCTTTTCGCTGCTAATCTTTAGTAATATTTCGGTTGTTTACGTGCCATGAGAATATACGCGGTGAGTGACTTGAGCAGTTCAAATTTAGCAAGCGCTCCATGCACAGGCCTACATTATACGTAAATCAGCACGGTGGTACACAAAGTACATTTCATCATAATATCCGTAATGTTTCCCGTACTTATTTAGGGAAGACTTCACTTGCACGCGGGCTTGCCAGAGACTTCACTCTAGTACCAGAGGATAAGCTGTTTGCAACACTCGACACGACGGTGCATCGTGGTATTCTTCCATCACGCCTTCCTGTGCTATTTTTGGATACAGTTGGGTTTATTTCTGAATTGCCACATCAGCTAGTCGAGTCATTTTCAGCTACATTGGAAGACGTGACTAAAGCAGTAAGTTAATTTCCTTATTACCATTTCTGTTTCTAGATGTTAAACAGACAGTTGGTGATTTCACTTTCTTCATCATTTAGAGACGAATGGAGTAGCGATGTGCAACTCTACTTTGTTATTGAAATCTAATTTTGATGTTTTTTCAAGTCAGTGTACGCTTCCTGTGAGTATGGAAGTTCTTTCCCCGTTTTGAGGATACGGTCACACACACAAGGTGACGAATGCAGTTTCAGATCTTGAAACATCCATATCAGAACCCTGCTACTATAAGTCAGTTCTTGTTTTTATGAATTGTGCAAAATTTGTAGTGTTTCTTCATGATGTTTTGCAGATTTTTGCAGTCCACTAATAGCCTTGAACTCGATTTGTTGTTTTGACCGAAAAGAGAGCAGCATACTCAAACCGGACCATCGTTGCGTCACTTCGTTCCTTAGGCAACTCGACGTCAAGCTATCGCGTCATACGATTACATAAATAAATAAAAGTTTGCAAATTATGTGCTTGTTTCAATGATTAAGCAAATACCACGGTATGAAACATGGCAAAGCTCGAGAATCCTGTTCTTTTTGCGGTCAAAGCTGTTTAGACTAATGCCAACGCACCTCATGGTCCACAAAGCAAGATGGGCTGGAGTATCTTGTCCCTGCAACAGTTTTCGGTTAGAGATGATGAAGCTTGTGCTACTTTGTAACAGCCATGTGATAAGATCAATAAGTGGCTTGTCTCTCCTGCTTGCCAAGTTTTCATTTTCATTGTTCCACGAGGGCTTCTTTATTTGTTAGGGACGGTCTAGTAATCTTTAATGTTTGAAGAGTTTATTTGTGGTACAACACTTGAAAATTGCGTGAGGCAACGGATTTGCATTGCTTTACAAAGTTTTGACGGGACACTGGTCAAAGTAATCGTCAACAGTGAATTTAGAACAATTGCGCATATATTTGATAGGAAATAAAAGGATTTGAACACATAGTTGCAGATAATACCTGTATGAGTGACACGTTTTCCCTTACAAGTGCAGTCAAAAAACGCGTTACCATTAAAAAGACTTTAGTGCCATTTTACAATTTCGTTCAATTGAATTTGAGTGATTGGCATAAGATCCTCTTTTTTCCATATGTTACTGTAATTTTTGACACTTACGAAAATGAAGAAAATCTTAAACTGGCGCGTTGAAAGATTTCTAAACTTTTGAAAAGTTACGTCTTTTCGCCTTTACTAGAAGTTGATGCGTATCTTTTATTTTATGATGAATTTGTGTTCGATTTAAAAGTGGAAGATGTGCTTAACATTTAGGATGGATGGATCATTGTTGATATTCTCAGTTGTGAGGAAATAAGATGCGGTCACCGGACGTTTGGTTTTAATAGCGGTTGTCATAAAACGGTTGTCGGGCACTGGTATTATCAGTTGCTTGCAAGAGATGGACTAACTCTATCTCAACTATGGAAGGAACTTCACTCATCATTAAATTGGCGATTGACAAGAAATTTAAATATTTGATAAATTGATTTTCGCTATAAAGCGTAGTTTTTACGTTGATCGATAGATTTGTTTTATTTGATGTAATGCCAGATATTGTTCACTTCAAAACATTGTTAAATATATCCTGACGTTTATCGTAAACGCGTGCTGAAACCTACCGGGTAGAGGCCTTGCCTACGCACGCTCGTACTGTAAGAGGTGTTGACTACCTACCAGTCTTACGAATGTCAAAGTGGAGAAGACTGACAGAGCCAGTGTCTAAAAGTGATGCAGGTGTAATGCTTAAGAAACTATGCTGATTTCACAGATTTACAGGGAGAGTCAATTCCATGGATCTGCTGTGTCAACCACCAATCGAACCAGTGCAGGTAATCGAGTAAGATTAGTATTTGCGCATGGGAAGCTCCTACTTCCGAGAAACATTTGGTTTGAAAAGGTGCGCAAACAACGTATACCAAACATTTTACAAGTTTCTGCTTGACTTCTATTCAGGTAGTTCTAAAAAACCCTCAAGTTTAATAGTTGTAATTGTTTTCAAGGTATGAAAATATGATGCAGACCTCTGAATATGTTAGTTGTGTGTACGTACTAATATTAGACAGAATGTAGACAAAAAGGATTTGTCTTTTCATTGGGCCTTTTCGGTTAACCATTCAGTTTCACGGACACTGACTGGTCACAACAAGAACAATATGGCAGTCAGATTTCTAATTCACTATTTTGAAAACACAGTTAGGTATAAGGGTTTTTGATTCCGTGTTCCATTTCATATTCTGACGATTTTGTACTTTGAGGAGTGTCAGACGAAGAGAGCTTTTAAGTACTAAAATGAATTCGCTACTTCGTGCAGTTTTATTGTAATAATATCAATGGATGGACTTTGCTTGCCTTTAATTTGAGTACCAATTGCTGACCACAGTGCCGTCTTGGATATTCTCTCGACCCGAGTTTTTGCTCGGTTCCTGATTCTTAAAAAGGATTAAGGCAGGGGTTACGGTCGGGCCATTAACATGCCCAATTCTAACTTTAACCATTTCCTTCTCATAAGAATTCCAAGGGACCTTCCTTTGAATCGTTACTTTCCATTCAATCTGTAGGATGTGTTGGTGCATGTCAGAGATGTGACACACCCAGAGTTTGAGTTACAGAATGAAACGGTGCTTAACGTATGCAAAAAGCTAAATTTACGAGAAGGATTGATGGAAAATATGATATTTGCAGATAACAAACTTGATCTTAGGTAAGTACAATAGAAGGCGCTTTTGCTATTGCTAATCGTACTATTTGATCTGATATGACTTAGTGTGATTATAGATGTTTCTCTGACATACCATTATCATTACTGTTTCCCATCCTTACATCCAGTAATGATGCCTCAATCAGCTTTATTTGATATGAACTTAATTTAATTAATCGTTTTAGTTTCGTTTATTTTCGAGTTCAGTACCACTTACAGCATTCCTTTTTATTAGTAGTTAGACGTGAAGACCAGTCCTTGAATATGTAAGCACTCTTCCTTGATAAACAGAAGGCATCTTAATTTCTGTATTTCGTTATTTTATAACCCTCTGATACTCCTTTGATTCACTAATACTCAAAAGCAGTTAGTAACCATTTTGAGTAGAGAGAGAAGAACCATTTTGTTAGAGTGTTAGAGTGGAGAGAAGAACCATACGCAGCTTATAAAAGAGGTTGATACTTAGCCACTGGTGCATTCAGGTGAATCGGCAAAATCAAGATCGCCTTAAATGCAGTAATTTATTCCCTCTTACTTAATCAACCCATACTAATTTCTGTTAACTAATCTTCGCTAATCTTTCCTTTTTATTAACCGATTTTCCCTTAAATAATATTCCCTTAACCGATCTTCCCTTAACTAATATTCTCTCAACCGATCTTCCCTTAACTAATATTCTGTCAACCGATCTTCCCTTAACTAATATTCTCTCAACCGATCTTCCCTTAACTAATATTCTGTCAACCGATCTTCCCTTAA
>JAAAKL020011071.1:0-13916 GCA_010016065.2 Carybdea cf. marsupialis auct. non (Linnaeus, 1758) | reverse complement strand
GACCGACGCCGCAAGGGTCACCCTGCATGACAGGAGCAGTCAGGCACCCCCTTATGTATTGTGACAGCAGCCGTCATTAGCAACCGCACTTAATTTCAATGATCGGAAGCGAGCTTTATATAATATCGTTGGATTTGCTTGTTGGATAAACTACAGACATTTCATCCCCAGGGGTTAAACGAAAGAAACGTAACACTAACTGACATCTCCCGCTCCCTTTATGGGCTCATCAGTGCAGAATAGAGGGTTGAGACTGAATTCTAGCTATGTTACTAGCAAAGCTGCTACAAAGCAATGTAAAGAATTCATATGGTACCATGTCAGAGTGCTCAAACTGCGCAAGCACAATGAGCAATGCATGAAGCAACAGCAATGGTGCCGCCTCAAGCAGAGAGTGCTCAACCTAACATAAGCTAGGGAGCGAAATATATACATATATAACTCATTAAACATGAAGTGCTTACTAAGCTTTCATTCAAACCTCAAGCTTGTAAGATAGATATTGATAGATTTCTGATTGGTTTTGTTATATTTACAGATTTGAATCGAAAGATCAATTTGTACAGGTCAATGTCAACTAAGTCATGTGTTTTCAGTTCATTGAGAGTTGGTCTTCGCATGTCATATCTTGAATTTTCAATAGGTTCCATGGAAGTTTTATTAGGTGAGGCTTACATCACATTCAAATCTCTTTTGTGGTTAAGAGAAGTTTGTTAGGTTACGGCGCTGGCCCGGATCGAACCCAAGACCGATAACAAAGACTTCACCATTGCACTAGATAGTGCAGCAGTAAAGTCGACAATCCGGGATAAAACACAAGTGCAGTGTAGCTATGTTTCAGCTTTCAAGCCTTACCGTTCTTGAAATATCGTGGCTCCAAAAGTCACCTCTCTCCCGAATGTGATAACGTATATCAAAAGACCCTGTATAGAATGATGTGGACCTTTGCTACGTTTGATATGATTGAAGAATATGGAAAGTATACCTATAATTATGGATGTTAAGTCGAGCATTTCTGTATTTCTCCGTGGAAACGAGGTTTATCATGTGACGTCGCACAGCCTATATATGTAAATTTGTACGTAACGTGCTTTTGATAGTAGTCAAGGACAGTCATCAATACATTTCGCCTTTACGAAGTCCTGTGGCTCCTAATCGATGTAGTAATGGCTCTGCTCTATTTGCCTTTTTTCAGCAACCAAACATCGGTGGATGCGGTATGTCAAATTTATTTTTCTAAATAATTAATCTTTCCTCTCCTGACGTTTATTGCGTCACTGTTTATGCCATCATCAATATTGGGATTGCCTTGACCAAAATAACTGACCAGCTACCCCATCTGTCAGTTTGTTTACTATACCAATGGTCAACCTTAAAAGTATCAGGATGTTTGCAGCAGCAAGTGATATACTGTATAATGCTATTGTTCGTACCACGTGACCAAGGCTGTTTAAGAAGCGTTTTCTGAACAGGTTTAAGGACTCGGCTTTGATTTCAGAATGGGATTCATATCAAATATTACAACTGAATTTAACGAGAGTAACTGTGTATAACTAAATGACTGTATTTACGACGAGTGTTAGTAACAAAGTAAGAGGAGATAGTAAAGCAAACACGCACAAAGAACGATACTGAAAGTAATACAAAGTCACAGAATTGAGACATGAATAAACAGTTAACTAGGATTACTAATGTGTATAACTAAATGACTATATTTACGAAGAGTGTTAGTTACAAAGTCAGGGGAGATAGTAAAGGAAACACGCACAAAGAACGATACTGAAAGTAATACAAAGCCACAGAATTGAGGAATAAGTATACAGTTAACTAGGATTACTAATGTGTATAACTAAATTACTGTATGTACGAAGAGTGTTAATTACAAAGTCAGTGGAAATAATAAAGCAAACACGCACAAAGAACGATACTGAAAGTAATACAAAGTCACAGAATTGAGGCATGAATAAACAGTTTACTAGGATTACTAATGTGTATAACTCAACGACTGTATTTACGAAGAGTGTTAGTAACAAAGTCTGTGGAAATAATAAAGCAAACTCGCAGAATGAGCAATACTAAAAGTAATGCAAATTCACACAATTGAGGCATGAATAAACAGTTAACTAGGATTACTAATGTTCTAGTTCACATTGTATTTTTAGGGGTATAATCAATCCATGCGATAATGCAGAAGTAGATGTTCATGCAGACGTTGCCGGCCGTATTTTGTAGCATTACCATGGTTACACACGGGATCCATGTAGGTGATGTTATTGCAATTCGTAAAACACCTCGGAGAGTAAGGCAATTTACGTCAATGGTATTTTTTACTAAGTTAATTCGTGGGAATAAAAAGAAAATGCTATTTAAAGATTTTTCTGTAGGCTGATACCTATTGCTCTATCCTCAAAGTCGCAAGAGGCACATGGCTTTTTATCATTCATTGGGACGTTTAGACTGCCACCCGAAGATATTGGAGGCTTTATTAATCCAGTGATTTAAGCCGTGCTACCTGGAAGTAGTGTTTTTGTCGACGCCCGTGTCTTGTAGCCATTCTGTATCCTTACATGTCTTGATTGAAATAATTTGATGGTTGTACAAAACAATAAAACCGCACGAACTAGCGAAAACATTTTATTATTAAAAAGCTTCTTTCGTTTGACAATCTTCAGTGTACAAAATCGTCAGAATTGAGATTATGAAGAAATCAATAAAACTTATACCAAACTGTGTTTTGAAAGTAGCCAATCAGAGGTCTGGTTGCAAGATTGATGTCGTTTGACCAGTCAGTTTGTGCGGAACTAAATAGTTTGCCGAAAAGGCCCAATGAAAACACTGAAACCTCAGTTGCCATGCTCTAAGGAATTGCCAAATTTTCATTGTTATGAGTATAACTTAAATTTGGTTCTGTCACATGACTGTGTTTAGTCAGTCACTGTTATCTAGAAACGCAATGCCATCAGTATTTTTGATATTAATCAGTTTCTAGACTTAATCAACCCCTTGGAACACCTTCATTCATCCTGATAAATACTCCACCTTATTATCACCGCTTACCATCTTCTTATCTAGAAGGTTAGCACAGCCAGTGCGTATACACATTTTCGCAATCATCGGATATCATTTGCAATTTTGTGATCCATAACATATACTGAAGGGCATTTTTGAAATTCTATTTCCTGGCTTCACCTGTGATGAGAAGTGCCAAGATTTCACCATTCACGTAGTACATTAAATCGGTTTAAGACTTGTTATATAGACACAATTTTTGGTTTTAAAGGTGGCATTGTATTGCCTCTCCTTAAACAGTTGTTCCTCATCAAGACTCGACCTTCCTTGATACTAATCCGAAGAAGTTAGTTGGATTTTGGATTGCCTTAGAAGACGCTGATCTTGAAAATGGATGTTTACATTTTATACCGGGATCCCATAATCGTAAGTGAAACAAAATTTAGCAGCCTTGCTTCATTCAATTTGCTGTTTTCTTGCTGGATTTTGATAAGTGGCAGACTATTACGTTTTTTTACTCAGAAACAATTACATTGACACCGTCATGCATGGACTGGCATTTAATGTTAATGTGATAAGCCAATAACTATCTAAAATCGTTCCTAATTTTTTAAAGCCTCGTCTTGAGGTTCCCAATATGTGGGGTTGTGTCGGGCCAAGGTGATAAATGCGGAAGGCCGTCTTGAGAAACCCGCCAGTGTGGGGAGGGTGATAGCGCCATCAAGGACTAGGGCCCTCCATTAAGCGAGGTGGTCGGGCCCAACTGCAGACTTAACAAGACCGTCGTTAGGTCCCACTCCCCAGCATAATTGGTCGGAATCTTGCAAAATATGTTGGTCCCCCTAAATTTTTCTTTTTTAAGTGGTTGGTACCTTCCTTGCATTCAGCCCTTTGGGTTGAAAAGTGTTCAGTTTGTACTGCAAGAAAGATTCTTCCTGTCGTAAAGATATTTCTGTGTTTGCATTATCTATGAGCTGAAACCCCCAACTCTGCAAACCCCCGTGGTTTTCACTATAAAAATGCTCAAACAGTCCACTCTGTGATACTACCTTGTTTTCGCCGGAGTTGTTTCAAATAAAGTTGCGATATTGCGATTTATAATTGTTGAACCTGGCCCGAAAAGGTGTGGTCGTGCTTCCAACATATTCTAGCCGAAGATTTCAAGTGAGGATAAAAGTCTCTCTAGAATGAAAACGACAGTTTAGGATTCTTTAAATCGCCTAAGGACTGCATGAGTCAGTATTCGTTTACTGTCAGCAATCGCTTTGAGCACATTAAACGCGAGACCGGGTCTCTTCCCGCGCACTAGACAGGTATTTTGTTTGTTTGTCACTTAGAAACATTTTCAAGTCTAAACCTCAAGCACCATTATAATACATAATATCGATTATTTGAGTTAACAGATATATGCTAATGTCTTGCAACTAGCGATATTTCATTATCATTCATATAGTATGTAGCTCATCTTTGAAATTTCCTTAATACTGAGGCCATGCACGAATTTTCAGACAGTTACCATTTACAACCATTATATATTTATGTGGATCATTGATATTTATATTTTGTCATCCACGTCGGATAATCGTAGCTGTGCGAGAGCTTGTTTTATAGCCAGGCTTTTTCAATTTGTCTGTCAAGCAGCAAGACATTTATAACTTCTTTTCCATCCTCTGCATAAGAATTCGACTATCAACAAAACATACTACATTGTTACAGATTGCCTCTAGTACGTGACTTTAATGCATTGACATATTCCTAATTTTTTTTAATTACACATAATTTCTTGTTTTTCTAAAGTATGGGTGCTCCATTGTCAAATGATACAGCCCTGTCACCTGTTCACGTGATGTTAGGTTAATAGTTGGTGCCTCTTCCTCTTTCGTAAATCATTCGATTCTTTTTATGTAGGTGGTATCACGAGGCGGATGATAAAAAACCCGGATGGTGGCCAGCCAGCCCTCATTTTTACGGCACCGGTGGATGAATACGATTCTTCGAAATTCATTCCAGTCCCAGTGAAGAAAGGTAGGAACCGTATTTTCAGTTCTTTCAAATAGAGTAATATAGGTTTATAAAATGTTAGGTTTGTTTTGACATTCGAGTAAGAGATATTACTTCGAATTAAGGCTCTTTGGTAGGATAGGACTCTGTAGCTGTGCTCACCAGTGCGATGGCGTTCAAATGAATATTATGACATGAGCTTTCTGTATTAACCAGGATCATCACCGTTAGTATGCAATGGCAACTATTGAAAGAGAAAGCGTGACGAAAGGGTATTCGCAAGTTTGATAAAGGAAGGAATAATTGGCAGTAATGATAAGGATGATTTTCCATGCTGTCAGTGGATCACCGGTAGAAGCTTAGAAAGGTTAGGGGATGTGTTGACGGAGTACATGGCATTACTGATATTGATGTGCCTTTGTCTAGGACGTCTATTTTTTCAGTTCTTTTGTAGCCTTGCACTAGCAGTACAGCCCACAAAGCAAATAAATGGCACCTCCTCTGTGAGATTGCCTCCTTCACCAAGACTTTAATTTTTGATTGCAAGGAGACTGGAAAATTAAGCCCCCAAAATTAGTAACGTTGCGTGTAGAAACCAATTGTAGACAATAAGGTGACCAAAAAGTCTATTGTCTGACGAATACACCACCGTTATACTTGGTAAGTGTGAATTTTCGCGCCAAAATTATAAATTCGTCGTACATTGATACTATGCTTACCGATTGCTCAATAACTACAAAACACACTTAAAGCAAACCATCATTGGATGCACAGTTAAATTGTACACAGGACAATCCAATATCCCGCTCATAAATTGTTGCAGAGCGTAGAAGTAAATTTTTGAAGTTGAAAGTTACGTTGGGTAGACGAACATGAGTTTAGAAAAGACGATGTCTCAACATAAAATGCCGATATAGGCATAACTGTCCCTAGTTTTTGTAGTATTTTCATCATACTATACTCTTATCTCGTAATATTTGTCTAATTACAGTTTTTAAGATTTTCCCAGGCTTTTAATGTTAGCGCGTATGACCACGCGCTATTTTGAAATGAACGATGTTTAAGACTACTGCTGTTAGCAGCAATTCAAAATGTTATATTTTGAGACTAACTAATGGAACAACGATCCGCCGTGGTCTAATGGTTAAGGAATCGGACTCAGATGCCAGAGGTTGTGGGTTCGAATCCCACCTACATCGATATAAAGACTGTCCGTTAGGGAAGGCAACGGCAGGCCACTCTGTAAATATGTTCTCTCCCCAGGACATTGCTCACTCTGGCTGGGCAATAGGCTACGCTCGAAATCGAGTATGCCACCACAAAAATAGTTAAAAAACTGGAACAACGTACTATTCAAGTCCACGTTTGTTCTCAACTTCCTACTGATTTTATTGGTACCTACTTTCGTTTTGTAATACATAAGCAACCTTTGAAATTC
This sequence comes from Carybdea cf. marsupialis auct. non (Linnaeus, 1758), assembly GCA_010016065.2. NCBI lineage: Eukaryota > Metazoa > Cnidaria > Cubozoa > Carybdeida > Carybdeidae > Carybdea > Carybdea cf. marsupialis auct. non (Linnaeus, 1758). The sequence continues at coordinate 7,468 of JAAAKL020011071.1, read as the reverse complement.
ATCGTTACTTGTGTTGTTATTAGTTACAAAAGGGAGCAGTTCCGATTGTTTTCAACTGGGTTTCTACAGAGGAACAAAGAGTACGATTCAATTGGCCCGTTGCGAACGTTTTTCTGGTCAGAGGCCAAGGTTGCCGTTTCCGTTATCGTACTGCTTGCTGAAACTCCGTAATAATCGATCGAAGACCGCCGTTGATGGGCCGCAAAGGTTAAAAAACCATCACAGTGCGTGTTAAAAATGGCCTGGGAGTTTGTTTCTGCTCGTTTTATTGCAAAACAACTTGCACCGATTGAAAGACAGATAGTTCCTGCTCACCAAAATGAAAGGCCACCGGCAGTCAGCCCAACTTTAGGCAATGCAAGCACATCGGAAAATTTAAAATGCGTTTTTTCGTTACCCAACTTCTTACCCAGCCTCAGTATTGAAGTAATTAATTACAAAAAAAAAATTATTGTCATTCACTGTAAGCCCTACGCCAGCGCCAAAGCAAAGTAACACGTGGAGTTTGGCTAAATTCTGCGTTCTCAACGGAACTTCACAAAAGTTGCATCTCTTTGAATTTTTTTCTGGAGAGCTGAATAATGCAATTTGAAAAATTCAAAAACAGATGTGTAGAACAAAAATTGACTCTTCTGTGAATTTTTTTGCTACGATATACATAATCTGATTATTTTCTGACGAAGTGTACTCTAAGGAGTGCTTTCAAGTACAAAATGAATTCGCTGTTTCGTGCAGCTTTAATAATCTAATTAGGAGAAAATTGACTTCATAAACGACGAAATTTAAAAAGTGCGGTCGTATTCCCCGATGTTGGGTGTGGTTTGGCAGTTTATACTTTCCGGAGAACAAAAGAGAATAACAGCTGTGAATAGAGTTTTCTGATCTATCAACCCAGTATTGTACAATGTTGCACTTGGATTAACATTTATTGCTACATAATGTAGAGCCAACTGCTATTGCAGAGTTATTCGATTCTCAGTCATCTGCTTGTATTGAAAATGCCATTCTTGGAACACTTCTTTAATTTCTTTCCCATCGTTCTCTTTGCCACTACTGTTTCTGATTTATCAAGAATACCGTATGCAAATAGGTCCAATGTTGTATGAAAAGTAAACATTTGTTGCAAGTGATGTTCAAACACATCACTGGGAATTACTGTAGGTTAATTTAACTTTCTTCCCCGAAATAACTTTCTTCTCAGAGGTAAATTCTTTAAGTCTGATTCAAATATCTTGTAAGTTCGCTACTTTTTCAAATTGTTTCTTTGTTTCACTAGAAACTCTGTGTGCACTTGTGTTTCTGACCCATGCGGATATTATTATAGCATTTGTAGATTAATACCATAGTATGAGAGTGTAGGTTCAACCGTAAATTTATCAACTGTAATTTGACGTCGACTGCAATAATGTAACTTGTGTACAACGTAATATTGGACGCACCCACACAAGGGTACGCCTACATCCTTTTCGATACACAGGAGACTATGGTACACCCTACACTGGAGGCTATGCGACACGCTACACAGGAGGCTATGCTACACCCTACACTGGAGGCTATGCTACACCCTACGCAGGAGTCTATGCTACACCCTTAGTAAGTGTTCGCACAGAGTGGCCATTAGGACACTTGTTGTAACACCCTTACACGGCCAAGGGTTAGTGTAGAGTGTCTACTACTTTTCTGTTTCTGCTCGTTGGATGTATGATCGATCATTACTTACACTTCTCAGGCTTTCTATGAGTACATATCCCTTAATTTATAGAAAGTGTAGTTGCGCTGAAACGTTATAGTTTCATAGCAGAGTAAGTAGGTAGACCTATGTGCTACCTGTTGTACTCTATGGTTTAAAATGTGTTAAACCTTGAAATCAATGCAAAAAATTGTCGTTTCCCAAAATCATATGAGATAAGACTCATGAAAAACAGAAGACTGTCTGATCACAGGCGGATCTTAGGCATTCATCTTAAAACAAAGCTCATCCCCACCACATCTACAATCAAATCCAAAGTCTCTACTCAAGGCGTAAGTAAAATCTACTTAGAAGGAATGAGAGAAGGAAGAAGAAGTAGAGGAAGGCAACCTAAACTCTGTCGAGAAAACATCAGCCATTGGACCTTACAAAACCAGATGTTCTACATGCTGCTCTCTTAAATTTATGGTGGCAGATATCATATCGCATGTTGATGCCCAATCTGCCGTAGGCAGAGAAGGGAACAAGGATGGTGAGAAGCGAAGAAAATTTACTGTGTTGCTTGCTCTTTAAGGTAAACAGCAGACTGGCTATTTTATACTACAGGCCACCAGAAATACCTATCGGTGGTCATACCTCTTGTCATTAACATGTTTAGACCCAAAGGGGAAGAAAATGCAGAAGGAAACGAATGAACATTTTACTGTAATTTCCTTAGTATAGAAACACTTGAATTAAAAATATCATCGGCAAAAGAGATGCGTATTACATGTATTAGTAGAGGCAGTCATACCCAAAATGCTTTGTGTTGTGCTTCGGATGCCCCCCATAAAACGGGCTTGTTTTTCGTTCCCAATGAGCCAAACTTTTAGTACCTTTTTTGTGTCCATAACCTCATTCATAATGACAAAAAGTAAAGCAGCAACATTTGCTCATGGTATACATTTTAGCACAGTAAAGATATTTATTCAGATCTTATAAAATATGTTAACGGCATCACTTTAGGCGGTAGAAAGCGATGCCCGTAAATTGAGTAAATGATAATAGTCTGGGTTAAATTTGCTAAAGGTTTTCCATAACAAGAAATAAGCATATGTACTCTCTACATTAATTAAGAAGGGCAAGGTACACAACTCAAGGAAAACTTTAAACATCTACGGAAGTAAGAGATCCCATTACTTAAGTCTCAAATTAGTGCTACAAAAACTACTTGTTTTCATTTTTTTCTGGTGTTCTGCTCAGATACGGGTGAAATAAAACCGTTTGTGTTGATTTTATTTCCTCTAAAATCCTTCTGTGGTAGCCTCTTGATTAGGTCCGATGTTGAGAATCCATCTTGTGATAGACTTGTCATTTCTCGCAATCCTATTTAAAGAGACTTTGTACACAGCCCTGGTTTCACTATCATAGACCAGGTGGTCAGCGCACTGTAGTTCAAAGGGCTGCCTTTCAGAAACTCCTTGGACATTGCTTCTAGTTCCAGGATGAATAGCAGTGTACTTAAAACGTGTGCTTGATGGACTGCAACATTGACTTCTTTATCATCGCTAAAGGTGTATTCAATACGAGCCGTATTCTTTGCACCTGTATCCCGGTTCTCAACAGTTCCAATCAACCATTAATCGACTCCCAGCTTCCTCTATGGCCACCAGAGAATTTTTTTTGGGACGCGATTGAAAGCGTTTTCTAGATGTATGAGAGCCATATAACGCATTTTTCGTCAGTTGATTTGGTTCTCTTAGAGCTGCCAAAAAGTTGAAAACGGCGTCAGTAGTGCTAGGGCCAGGCAAGAGGTCATTTAATATATGTGGACTCTCAGTCTGATTATGTTGTCAGAACTTCTCGCTGCCACTATCATAACTTGGACAAGCATCTGGGATCAGTGATTTTCCCCTTGATAGGCCATTACGTATGCCATTGTAACAGTAGATGATGCAACTGTGCTGCCATTTTGTTGGTGTTGTTCTCAAACCTCATGGCATTGATAAGGTTTGTAAGGATCAAAAAATTAGTATCACTTGATGCCATCAACATTTCTGCATCTGTGCTAGAGGATCTTGCTGTTTTACCAGTCTTCATCTTGCTAACAGATTCCGTTGCTAGATCAGTAGTAATTAGCAATGGTGGTCCTTGCACTGGTGGTTCATTTCTTGGATCATGCTGGTTCAATGGGAATTTCAGGTTCACGCATCTATCACAGTGCTGGCTCCATACTTCCCCCTTTGCGCCTCGAGTGAGTGAAAATGCGCGTGAGTCATCAAATACACACTCTTCTTCAAGAACATCGGTTTTGTCCTATCTCGGTTTCTTTGCAACTCTGTAGATTAGGTCACTCTTTTTGTTGATCCGACTGAACTTTTTCCAATCCACATCCTGCTTTGCGACGTAGAAAGCAACTCTTGAATCTCTCTTAGCTCTCTTAACTCCAGCAATAGACCTCTGTGCCACTTCCTTTCTTTTGCTTCTTAAAAGCCTGCTTTTTAAGGATATTCTTGTGGACACTGTCATTCCATCACCCGATGTCTTTCCTCCATCACTTCCTTGTAGACGTTCCTCATACTCTCTCGGTATCACTAAGAAGACCAGCCTCAAAGTATATCCGTACGCTTTCTACACCGCAAACATTTTAATTCCAAGTCTATTCTGAAACTCTAGCTGATACCTATGCTTTACCTTCGTTTGTGCGGACACCCTAAAGTCCTAAGATAGTGTTGCTGTGAACAAATCGTCTCATCTGGTATGGTCTTTACATCTTTAATGCATTTCTTATGTTGCTTCCTGATCAGGATATAGTCCACTGGGGTCCTTTCTCCCCCATAGGTGATAAGGTGATCGTCTTTCTTGGTGAACAATGAGCTGTTCACAGTCGTACTGTTTGCCACTACAAGCTCTAGCACTTTCTCCCTTTCTGTGTTTCTTACTCTTTATGCATGCCCTCCATGTGCCCCCTCACAACCCTCTGTTCTTTACCAATGTGCCCATTCCAGTCTCTGCGTATCAGGGGGATGTCACTTATTGGAATAGTGGCTACTTAGCTTCGAAGCGGATCATAGAGGATGTCTTTTTTGGTGTCACAGAGTTCCACTTTAGAGGCATAAACTGTGAAGAAGGCGAGGATTTAATTAGATTATTCTGTCCCAGACACGAATCACTTCAAATACAGATTTTGCGAGTAAGAAACACACACCTGATGTATCTTGCTTTTTGCCTGACCAGAAGAACTTGTATACTGGGTTTTTTCCAGTCCGCGTTCTGACTGATCCTCCTCTCTGTCTAGCTTCCAAGAGACTACAGATGTCAATCCTTCTTCTTCTGCTCATTGCTTCAACAACATCAACACGCCGTCCTCTCTTCTTGCCAACAGTGAATGTTGCAACCCTTAACTTTATTTGTCGGGTTTCGCCCGATGTTGGTCTGGAGAGCTCACACCTCTCCACACCGTGAATGATGCCATATTTCTGTAGACTTCTTCTACACCTTTCTATATTATGTGTTTTATACAAGGACTTGGGTTTATAGGCAAAATTGAAAATTGAACAAAATGTAGCCGAAATCACATGTTGGTCGGTGCTTACCGATGACTTTGGCAGACACAGGAGCTTCTATCTGATGAACTACATAAATCACCGATATTCAAACTTTTTTCATCACTTTACTAGTAAGGGAAAGTAACAAAACACCACTTTATATCAGTACCGTGGGATGTACCATTGCAAAGTTACTAAGAAGGCTCCAGACGCCATCGCCCCTGGAGTGGAATCAGTTGTGATAAAAGCCGGAGAAGAATCGGTTGAAAGAACCACTAGGAGTGGGCTATGTTCCCATTATATTCTATATATTCTACACTATACACTATATTCTTGCATATGATCTTCTTACTTAATTGATTATAGCTGACAGAAGACTCGTACTTTAGACAAATGTTTTGGTAGAATCTTTCCTTTTTGGTCTTTTCAAGACCTGACGCGAATATAGCAATGGACAGTAAAGTACTCTTTTATAGTACACATACAAAGAACGTAAACTGCAATGTCAACACTACTCGTTGAATACATATGCATTCCTAAATCAAGAGGAACGTTTGGCTACATACTCGATTTTTATAGGCAGATAAAAGACTACGTAAAATTAGGTCAAGCATACTGGTGGCTGTTGTCTCAAGAACCGTCAGGTGTAAAGACGTTCGCGTCGTAAACAATACCTTCAGAAAATCGTTGGTATACCCTCCCACATTCAACGTTGTTAAAGAAATGCAGTAGTAAAAATTTGCTCTTTGAGGTTCTGCCAAACTCCTTACTACGACGCAAGATTGCTCAAACATGCTGCCGGGTGCTGTTAATCAGTCTTAAAGATGCTCTACTCACATAGCTGGCGTTGCACCTGCTTTTGAATTCGTAAAATAAGTTGTTAGACTGTTGACTGTATGTTTAACTATGGGGTGCTATCAAAGTCTGGACCCAAACACCACTATCGTAGGTGGCAGCAGCTGACAGCCTTGATTATTTGGTGTTCATACGTAGGTGATGGTTTAGATATCCACTACAAAGGAGCATTTGAAGGGCATTTCTTACCCGTAGGACTGCTTATATACCCGAAGGACAGTGGCCACCATTGTAGATTGACCATTACAGATATGCTTGCGGTGTAAGGAAGTGACAAACCCCGATTTGTCCCCAATAACTAAAACATCTAAAAACGCTATCTTGCCTTCAGATTCCTTTCAGATTTTATAGGATTAAGGAATCTCTAGACTTAAAAATCGCAACGGTATCATCCACATTCCGCGTGGATAGCGATTTATTGTTTGACGATGGACTATATAATAGTGAAACCTTAAAAATCTCTTGGACAGACTCGGTCCTAATGGTGAGCCCGTAGCCATGCTAATGGTTTTTCTGCGCATATTGTCTTTAAAAACTAAATCAAATACCCTTAGTGACAGCTAAGAATAATTCGCAAAAAGACGTCTTTCGAAAATGGTGAAGCAGGTAAATTAGTACAGTTCTGTAAAGAAACATGCAATGGAATATTTGTGAATAAACTAGCAACATAAATATGTCATTACTATCTGCAGTAAATCACATATCATATGCGAAGAATTAAAGGAGACTTCGACAAAACTGCAAAAATTTTATTCAGCACCGGCTGTAAGCACCACTTTGCTAGTTCATGTTCTGCTGAACAAACCATCGAGAAAGTTGGTATAAGCGGTACGTCAATTGTATGTGTTTCCGGAAGTCCATACACTCGTGGTCTCCGCGCTTCAAATTTCCTTACTGCCTCGTATACTTCTTCAGATATTACTCTTGACCTATTCAGAGAGAGGATTCATTTTTTTAGCTCCACCCCTCCCCCTTCTGTACTGTTCAATCAAATACCAGATGAGCTCCAATGTCTTAAAACTAAGTGTTGTCGTGAAGAACAGTCTCCATTTATTGACACAGTGGGTCATGCCAGAATTACTGAGCGTGAATCCTTATCGGATATGCACGAAATTGGGTCAGGATTCGATTTAAGGTCACGAAGAGCCTTATATGACGCGTATAGGAGCGTATGAGGTTCTGTGGTATATTCGTCCATGCTACAATTCTTTAACTTTCAGCCCATTACTCTGCGTCCGTTGTGCGGTAGCAAGTAAGCAAGCAATCGCAGTGATTTCTTTTCCCTTTCGTAACGTACTTCACCCTTGGGGTGACTTTCTGCTTATCAATATGTACAATGAGTTATTGACACAATGAGCATGGGCTGTATCCGCTAGTCTCACTCGCAGAAAGCTCT
>JAAAKL020011070.1:0-13917 GCA_010016065.2 Carybdea cf. marsupialis auct. non (Linnaeus, 1758) | reverse complement strand
ATCCTGCGCTCCCTTCATGGAAATTTTCTTCCCCCCTGACAAATTCCCCCATGGAAAGTTTCCCCCACCATACCCCCCCCTTCCCCCCCCCCCCCCCCCCAAAAAAAAATTCTTCCATACCTATTATTTCTTGCTTGAACAGCAGCTTCATATTGTTTCCTCAATTCAACCATCTTTTCCTCTGATTTGTTTATCATATCATTCAACTTAGCAATAGCCAACCTCTGAGTTGCGGAAGAATAATCACAACAATAATGACAAAATTGATGAAAGTCAAAATGTAAGAGTGTAGATAAAAGAGTGTTATAGAGGCTGGGAAGTTAAAGCTATTTGAATTCAAAAAAATTGAAAACCTTAAAATGCAAACATACGACGAAGAAAGAGTTATATTCTGCATATCAGCGAGGTTGTGCTACAGGGGGTTGATGTAATATCTGCAAGTCATTAAATATCAAAGATCAATGGTGTGCCCACAGAGGAACAAGTACCTCCCTTCTCAGACAGATCGATGTAGTAATCCTTCCATATCCATAATAAAAGATTAGAAGTGAATGTAACATAAAATGAATATAGTAAATGTAATGTTTAAATTAATCTAATCCAACTTGAAACACTCAAGAAAATACTTCAATTACAAAATTATCGTTAATTGTCATCAGTACAATGGTCGTTTGTCTTTCTGCTACGTTGATTGGATTATCATCTTCTTATGTAATCTATTCATTACTCAAACAAAAGGCGTTATTAGTCCACGGATAGAATCGGTAGCAAAACAAGTTACAATTTAAAGAAGTTGCAACTATTGAACATAAGGGTGTGGTTTCTTAAGATACCCCTCTCCGCACTAACAAAGCAATATTAGGCATCTACTACCCCGAGAGGTGGGGTCAACTTTCTGCACTGACATGTCTATTAAGTGGGGATACTCGACCCCAGAATGCCCGTGCCCTTGGAAGAATAAATATTCAAGCTAACGGTTGGTACCAAATAAAGTAACAGAATGTAAATTGATATAAAGTGATATAATAGCAAGTCACAGTTGAATATTTTTAAAGCGTCTGGTGGTAGCTGTCGATATGAATGCTGATGAATGTTGACGTTTCTTTGTAACAAGGATCATGGTAGTTATGAAGTAAGTGCATGCAGATGGTTGCATCCTTATCATCTATTAACATTATCAGAAGAATGAAAAACGGCGCAGTAGGGATACAATACGGTTGAATTTTGCATGAAAAGTACGTTCCTACCTGTTGCTCGCGTTGAGTTTTCAACTCATCAGCTACGATAACCTGCTTGTTGACTTCATTCCGCAAGCTGTCTCTTATCATCACCGAGTTATTATGTTTTAACATGGCTTTCTGAAGAAGTCTAGAATGGTAATACAATAACCGACTTAGCGAGTAATTTTGGTGTGCTCAACTATTTGTACTAAATGTTAAAGCGTATGCCATTCAGCCTACTGATCAGTTAATCATTGCTTTCGAACAGTCGCTCGCTAACAGTCATTTTTGAAATACAGTGAAAATCTTGTATAACAGACATTCTTTGGAGAGAGCACTCGAAACAGCGGGAACTTTTTTGGGGTCCTTTTTAACTACATTCGAACTGTCACAGTGCCCGGTTCAGAATCATGAAAAAAAAGGGGCATGGGCCTAAGATAAAGCGCCAAACATGCGACACTTTAGTCATTGTGTACTCCACAGTAAACATTTTCCATCTGAACTAGTCTGCTACCAATGGCTTTTAATGTTTGTCACACTTGCTAGCAAAGGAGTAGAACTATTTCCTGAAGAGGGATTGTTTTGTAGAACATAGGGAGAGCATTCGCCCCTTTAAAAAAAGGGCACAACAGTAAAGGGCTCATTCGAGATACGTAAAGCTAAGTAGTACCTCTATTTGCAGTAGGCCATGTTTAGTTTGACAACATGGCCAAATGTGCATGGGACCATTCAGGACTTTAAAGCGTTTGGTTCAGACAGTGCTCAAGTCTAGATTCGTTTAGCTGCAAAGGGTAAGTGCATTTTAAAACTGTAATTAGGTTCGTTATAGCTTACTTACCTCTCTTTGCCTGCTGCAGCCGTGCGAAGTATCTCAACTTCATTTTGCAAGATTTTGATTTTTTCCTGCATCTCAGCCGAACGCTGTAAAAATAGTTTGAAAAGTTTTAAAACCACTTTGGGACATCGTATATTGGCAAAGTGTCGTTGCTGCTGGTAGCTGATTTAACTAAAGGCGTGCAATCTGTTTATCTTAAATTTTTGATTTCCCTTACTTCCACAAACATCATCTCAAGCAACTGTCGTTCTGTAATTTTAGGGTGGTTACATGTGATTCACTGCCACATAATCTATACAAAATTGTATTAAATCTTAACTAGGTCTTTTTGACCTGTTAAACTGAAAACGGCTACTGTGAAAAGCTGATTATGTCTTAGATTATGCATTATATCTACATGAAAAAGAACTAAACTTCATAGCCATACCAGTGACAGAAACAAATGACGCAGAATGAGACAGCGTCACGTAGATCGGCTATGACGATGAAAGGGTTTACACCTCCAGCCAATGCTCCAAATGATTATTTCGGTCAAATTTATTCACATTTCCTATGTGCAGTTTACAGTTTTCAGTGGCGATCATAAATAGAGTACTTTTCATAATTTTAGTATTTCATTAAGTCGACAGAGTATAATATGCCTTGTACGACTTGCGCTAACAAAGGGTATCAATGACTTAACGATATTTCGCGAGGCATCTGTTATTAATCCATTCCGGATGACGCATTTATGCCATAATATACTTAACATTCAATGTCAAACAGCACTTCATGATATATTTGGTTAAACTGATGAATCTCTGCTGAGAATGGTCAAAGTTTGTGCATTCATGGACGAAGTCTACAAGTTATTCAACATTTAACTGTATTCAGTAAGTTGCTTAGCAACGTATTACAAATCGATCGTCTTACAATCAGCTATAACAACTTGTAATACGGATTAATTTTGTAATCAGTAATTGGTTACTAAATATTAGACTGATTTTAGAGGGTTCACGAACACAGATAATGGTAAAAGGTAGCAACCGTTACCTCCGTAGAGTAATTCTTTTAATTTGTAGGCCCCAAACATAGAATAAGATCACTTAGTGTATGGTACTATGAAGAAAAGGCAAGTTTAAGTTAGTATGGATGAGTTGATGTTAGGCCTGAAAGTGTTCAGATTGTATGAAGGGGAAACGAACGAGATGAAAGGGTGTTCCAGAGTCGTGTATTATGGAGAAAGAAGCTACTGTTGATCTAGAACCGAAGACGAAAGTTTATTACTGCACTTCTGAAAGTGATGATGTGTGAATTTGATGCTATTAATTCAGTTTCTTCATTGTAAGACGATCGAGAGACTGTAAAAAGCGCAAACACATATCAAGGAATTCGAACCCAGGACCCAAAAAGGCAGTGGAAGAGTAAATTGATGCCTTGCTCGGCTTGCTTAGTTTTTAATGTAAGAGAATGTTGGTTTACAACTCGATGTAACAACTACCCATTCTGTTGGAAAGGTACGAAATGGCACTTTACGTTACAACCTACTTATGGGACTTCCGCATCTAAAAAGCAGCAAGGTGATGGCTCATTAAGGATAAATCCAACTAGTGTGTTCAGAGACCACTTGAGTTTATAGGGCAGGTATATTTCTAACTCGCTCCTTTCGTTTCTCTATAGCTAACATTAAAATACCATGCTCCAGCTATTAAGCAACGAATATTTTTGCACGCAATGTAAATAAAAAATATTCTATCATCGAGAGGAGAGAAATTGAAATGATAAATTCTTAAAAGATACTGAAAAAATAGCAGTAGTTAACCCCGTTGGCATAGAAAAGATCCCAGAGAAATAAAAAACACGCTTCGAATGTGTTGGTCATGGGTTCGAATCCCAGTGTCGGCATATGTCTAGAAATACTTGTGATACAGGATCGCCGTTGACAGGAGTGCGTTTTGTCAATGTACAGAACATCCTCTAAAGAGTCTTCAAGTACCGTGCGATGGGTGAGAGAGCCACACCAACGAAACAAGTCCATGCACACACTAATACATCTTTCTAATTAGTCTTGCCTTAAAAGGAGTGATAAAAATAACACCATAAACAAAATACTTAAGTTTGCCGATGTTGATTAGCCAAATTCGACGTCATTCGGTTAAAGGAAATCTGAAACTTATACATAAATCACTTTAAAATGAACCTAAACCACAAATCATTCCGATTTACAAGTCGCCGACAGCAGTCGCGCTGAAATTCAAGAACATCGGATATTTCATGAAACATCTGATGACCAGGTGACATTCGAATGCTAACCAATTCCATACATTTTCATCTCCACTTCCGGTCCGACAAATGATGTAAACAACGAGGTCACTCAACGGTATTACGAATCGTGATTGATTGATCTTAATATTTATGCTGCGGTCAGTGGCTTAAATTTGGGTGGATTCACAAGTTCTGACTAAGTACATCTTGTGGATGGCGGTAACGGAACTTGCGTAGACAAGTTACGAATTATAAACCCTAAGTAAAGAAGGCGTACACTTAATGAGCTAATATGCTAATAGAAAGCCACAATCTTTACTTCGACCAGCTATTATCCAAAGGGGTACCTATATGGTTCAAGTGTCTGAGTCCTATTTATCACTTTTCACATGTAGTCATGGCAACAAATGTCATCATGAACAGAATCTCTTACCTAAACATAGTAACTGTAACATTAGGGTAGAGCTAAGGTGTATAAAACGGTCATGACACTCCAGTGATACAGTCAAACAAACACATGGACGCCATGTCCAGTCCAGCTGGACCCAGTTTTGAAGCTGCAATGTACAGTGAATGATCGTGTCAATGTAGTGTTGATGTCGTGTACTTGAATTTTTGAACGTCTTAATCATAGTGTAACAGACTGGGATATTTTATGTGTACGGTCAAGGCATAGTCTTAGAATTCAATGGCAAGGAAACTATAAATTTGCTGTTGTTCATACGAATTAATGGGTCAAATTAAGAGCAGTCTGTGGTAAAAAGGAGAATTCATGTTATGGACTTCTGAGTGTCGTCAACTCATGGATAGAACTACTTAGTCTTTTGGTATATATTACTGTCAGCAAGCAAAACTGGACAATGTCAATGTATGATAATGACAAATATTCTTACTTTTTATTCTGTCAGTATGAGAGACAGTCACAATGATAGGTTATTCCGTTACAGTTGTCATCAGAACAGAGCAGCTACGCATACAAGTTGGACAAGAACTGCTCTCCTGGCATTGTCTCAACTATAATCAATATAAGTTTAAGTTGATATTTCGACTCGAATCAAAGTTATAATCAGAACTGATCTGCCTTGATATCCTTATGAACGAGTGATAAAACGAAGTTGTGTTTCTTTTCTCCACGCTTGTAAGAAATGTGAGTTTCCCGGGAAATGCTGTTTAAAGCAAAAGTGGACCCAAAATGGCACCCAGTCATTGGCTGTGACGCCACACATGCTTGAGTGTCATGACCTGTGTTTTATAGACCTTGGGTAGAGCTATACGACGTTTTCACCATGAAATACGATTGAAGAATGAATTGTGCGAGACAGTAATTCGGAAAGTCGATTGATAAGCCACAGCCGAGAAACGCTTTCTTTGTATCATTGGCTTTTACACACAGTAACAGATCTCATAGGATTTCACTGCATCCCAGAATTTAACAACTATAAGCATTTTGAATCATAAGAGTGTAATTGAGACTTGTAAGTTCCCAGTACTTAACTGTCAAGAAGTCGTATTCCCCATCCGTACCTATACGTAGATTAAAATCCATTGCACAAGCTACCAAACTTCCAGCTTGGATGTTACATCAAATCGGATGATGCACAAACCATGCCTTATCGACAAATCTTCCACGTCCGCAACTGATAGGCCTTTATGAACTAGTTATGACTACGTACCTGGGTACTTGTTTGTATCAAATTCACGCACTTGTTTCTTTCGTTCTTTATGACGTCGTATAACTTGGCAAATTCAGCCAACCTTAAATAAAAGACCAAAGATTTACAAGATAATAAATTGGGTGGAGTAGTCGATTACCAAAGTTAAGTACTTCATACAAATGACCATTCCAATACGGAAATATTCCACTACAGCCCCACTTCCACCCAGGGCATTTTGTCACGCGCGTGATTTCTTTCTATCGACATTTTGCGATCATGTGCATAAAAACTATTTCCGTTTACAATTTTGAAACATGATCTCGAAGGCACGTAGATAACATCATACTTTCAAGCAGACAAAGTACTAAAAATCGATATAGGTAATTTAGACAGAGGCACGACGATGGACACATCTGACGATTTTATCAACTTCATCTCTGTTGGCAAGGTTTGTAGTGAATTTGGCTGTTTGATGGTCGAAAAACTGACTTTGAAAAACGATTTTTGTTCTGCTGCTGAATATAATACACACCATTTAAGAATAATTTTACGTCCTCATTAGGAAAGATGTGTGATCTCGATAATTTCTCCTAGCAGTCCGATATCCCAGGTAGTAACAACATACTTGTTTCATTGTTGTGTTCACCGCGATGTTGAATTCAGGCGCGCGACGCCAAAAAGGAGCATGCGAATCTACTTTACTGTGTCTATCGCTCGCCTATAGTTTGCAGCCCTAACTATGTTAATACGCATGCCCAGAAATAAAGTATACCACCAAAAATCGAGTGCACGACAAAAAGCTCTGGATGGAAATGAGGCTCAACGAGTATTTGTATTGCTTGCCAGTTTCTTATCAAAATGGCTGCAGCAGGAACAGCTGGTAGTTGCATATTGGTATATACTTTGGTGCACAAGAGTTTATAACACATGTTTAAGGCTCTTGCAACGTGAGGAAAACGGACAAATCGTTGTTCGCTTAAGTAAATCACAATCCACCGTACCAATCTGAAGTACGAGTAGAGATGAAGAAAAACGATTGTGACGGGCAGCATCTAAACAAGGAAAAGGCAAGTCAGCCTCTTAATGGCATAGAGCCTATGCTTAGGTATATTTCTATCATCCAAGTCATAGATAAACACTCTCCGAGAATAGCAGTGACTGTTGAGATTTAGCTGATGCTATTCAGAAACGTCATCCTGTTATTTCATCTTCTCCCTATCATAAATCTACTCTGAGATGCGATCGGTAATCTTTCAAAATAATAGTTTTGGCCATCAATAAACAAAAGTATTATGTGGATCACAAAGTTGTGCAAAGCTCAAGACTGTTCAGGTCAACCGGCTATACTTTCATGTTGCTCCGGCTTACTTGTTGTACATGTAAAGAAATCCACATTCAGACTCAAAACCGACCCTACTCTTAATAATCCCCACGTCCACAACGCAAACCAAGTAACATTTACTCAAAGGGTAGAACAACTGTCGATAAAATAGTCTATCCTGATAAGATTTCTGACTTCTACTTCTTGATGCTCACATATACTATAGGAAAATAGTCTTTTCTTTCCATATGCACTTTGAAGTAGCAAGTCTTGCAAAATTGTAACTGTAACCTTACCGCATCATCGCATTTTCAGTTAAGCCTGAAGAGTATTCAACTCTCGAAATTAAGAACACTTTAGTGCGCACTCAATAAAAAGCTACACAGAAAACTGAAAACGTTCCTTATTTAACCAAATATTCTAGGAGAAAAGTAGTTGATTCTCTTTCTCGATTTCTTCAACGTTTTCCAAGCAAACATGCCCTGTGAAGATTATCCCGCCTTGTTTCAGTATTCAAGCATAGTCTTACCGTTCCAAGTTAAGCGCTTGCGGTGTCAACATACAATTTACCATTTCACAAACACTACATTAAAATATGCAGAAACATTTTGACTATGCCCTAAGTTAAAACCCGGTAACACGGATTACCCTTGCTAGCGATGATTCTTGTCCTCGTGACAGGTATGGAGATCCATTGATAGTACACTAGCGCCCCACGGTCTAGATTATCTTTCTTCGTCTGCTCAACAGCGGGTACCTGGACCTTTTTACCTTGCAAAACATGATAATCTCAGACAATGTAAAGCACATCACGCGTCGGTGGTGTAAAGGTTAGCATGGTTGCCTTCCAAGCAATCGATCCGGGTTCGATTCCCGGCTGACGCAATCTTTTGGCGTTTCTTTATTCTTTAGCACTTAACAGCAATGGAAACAGGCTATGAAACGATGTTATTTAATTTGTCCATATTTTAAATTTTACTTTTCATATCTGCCCAACCTTAGATTCTTTGAACACCAATCTTCACCTGAAAACGTACCATCCTAGCTTATATATCTAACTGGCTGTTCCAGGTACCTCTACTAGGGTATACACCTTTCATCCTTTTTCACCAATAAGCTCCTTCCTTTCAATCAACCTGTTTCCTTGTTTCCCTTCTGCACCTGCATGTAACATTCAGGTCTTAGCAGCGTTACAATTAGCATGATTGAATTTCAGGTTGTTGATTCCAGATACCTCTGCAAGTGTCACTACCACCTCTGAACTTAAAAATGCTGCTTGTCACTATGATCATATGCTTACCTTGCCTGGACCTCAGTCAGCTTCTTGGAACTATCTTGTATAGACAACTCCTTCGTTCTTAAATCTTCTAAAGCTTTTTGAAAACGCAGTTCTGCCTTCAGATAATCCCGTGCTTTCTGTTCTCTCTCATCAGCCTTGATTTGCGCAAGTCGGGTCAAGTCGACGACATCAATTCGTAGCTGGCCTTGATCTACAAGGAGTCTCTCTTCAACTTGAATGCCTTGTTCCACACGCTGACGTTCATGTGCAGTCAGAGCATTCTAAAAGTGGAAGTATAGGTATTCAGGAATGGAAGGGGTATTTGTCAATTGCAAAATGAAGAAAATCGTGTAGTGTTAACACCCATAGTTTGTTGACTGGTAAAAGCATTGCAATTTTTAGGCAATATGCGCCCAGAGCAACTGCTTGTCTTTATCTATACAAGTTAACGACAGCATGCAAATTCACTACCACTATGTATAATTGCAGTTGATGAATGATATAAAGTCAAGTATCAACAGAGCCTGGACGAAGATCTATGGGTATGTTACTGAGTTGAATCTTCTATGACATAACACATTACACATCACCGTAAGAATCGTCTAGTTGAGCCCTTGTTGCGGAATATGACCAGTAATTATGATGATGGGGTTCACTGTGTCACCTGAATTATCACTAGCTCTATGGTTGAAACTGTCGTTGGGCAATTTACTAGATTAGTGGCAGCTATATGACATCTGTTACTTAAACGGATGTGTCGCTAGCTAACAGCATGAATCTGCAATCTGTAGAAGAAAGAAGGTGACCAAAAAGAAGGAAAATCTTGTCAACAAAAAAGTACCCACAAAACATCTACCATTCGGAAGACTCTTAACAAAGGAAACTCGCTATTTATTGGTTTAATAATGTAAATCTAAACAAAAATGTATGTATTTAAAGCTTTGACTTAATTGGTTTAATAACCTCATGTCCAACATTTTGAACTCTTAGCATAGGTCATCGTTCACTAAACTCGTTGCTTTCTTCTTGGAAAGGCCTTTAGAATCTCCTATGTTAGTCCTGCTAGAGACAATGATAAGACTTACCTGCTGCGCTAAGGTTCTCTTTGCTATATCTACCTCCCGTTGCAATTCCTTCCTCTTCTCAAGGAGAGTTCCATCATCCTTTGGTAATGCATCCACTTGAGATTTCACCTTATCGTATATAGACTGCACATGAATTTGACTATCTTGCGCAATTTTCAACTGCAACTCCGCTTTCTTCAGCCCTCTACAAATTGAAAAGAGAAAAAAATGGGAGAAGTATGGAAAAGTAGGAGAACAGCAGTTAACCTCAGTCTAAAAGCGAGTAAATATGTCTTTATTTATGTGACACAGTAAAAATACTTTCCACTTGACATTGAACACATCATCAACTAGTTTGTTACTCGTTATTGTATGTATTATCTACATATGATAATTCTTGTACCCTACAGTGAGTAAGATCCAATATACACCTACCAGATAACGACAGCTGGAAATAATATATTGTTTTAATATTTTACAATTTGCTCCTCCCTTATGAGACATACACTGGGTTCTATTTACATTTTAGCTGACGTGTCGATTGCTGTAATAGATCATTTTTAACCTTACTAAAAATATGCAAATTGCAGAAATTGGATAGGAATTATGTTAAGTAACATCAACAAATACCCAGAATGTAAACATGAAGCATATATTACCTAAGCCCTCGATCTTTTTCTCTGGCCTTTCGAGCACGAATGTCATGTTCATTCTGTTTTTCCCGTATGCTGTACTTCAAATTAACATCAAGAGTTGTTCTGTGAAAAAACGCAGAAAACGTTAACGAGAGTTATCCATGATAGGAACTAAAGCTTCCTTTTCGAAAAGTTCTCCAATAAAGCTTAATAGAAAACATATATTAACACATACACCCCTATAATAGGGATAACATAGGAAAAGAGTAGCTTAATTCACGCGTGTTGATGTGGACATAGTCAAGGGTAAAGTTTACCTTTTCAAAGTCCTCGTAGTTTCAGTATTTTAAACAATGGACAGACCTAGATATGTTCTCTGTATAGTATCCTGAATTGGAAATTAAAGGGCGACCTGGAACATTATGCTGGCGTTTAAGTATTTGGGGTAGAAAAAAATCTACCTAGTCTAGGGTCGGGTAACTTCAAGAATTCAAGCGTGTCCTTATCTTATTCTATTCGAGATTGCTAGTATTTCGAAAATGCCACTAGAGTCTTAACCAGCGTCCACGATTTCTGATTCTTGCCGTTATTCTGGACTTATCTATTGCTTTAGGGGTACATACGAACTTAAGGTCTCTAGACAGGAGGGATATCAGTAACTGTGTCAAAGGCGTATTTCTTAAATAAAATATGTTTGGCCCAACAAAATGACCTTCGATCCTACCTGTCGAATTTAGAGCAGTTCTAAAAATTGTACAAGAATAATTGATGAAAGAAATGTTACATTCTTCACCTGTAACATCTACTTTGTTAGTATTCGTACAAAGTTGATTGCTGATTCGGAATTCTTTCGTACAACAAATTTCATGTTCGTTACTCTCGTTGGCCGTTAAAGTGATGCCTAGTTTTCTTTTCCTATCCCTTCGCCTAATCAATCCCTATAGTAATCTGAAATTTAAAGGCACCCGCATGCATTTTAAGGGGTTATATTTTTCTATAGAATGTAGTCCACAGAAAATCGTAAACATATAAATGTTTGTTAGTAGGTCAACTATCTAAACTGCGCAATGGTTGTTCTCCTCTGTGTAAAATGGTTTTCAACAACTGAAAGCTTGTAGCTTGTCTCAGAGCGCTCTAGTCCTTTTTATGTCCTTTTCGATGCCAACAGATATGTAGTTTTAACGATTTAAGAAGTATTTATATATTTTGAGTAGATACTAGAGAAATAGAAAAGTATGTCACCAAAGGGAAAACATTTATTCATTTGTAGGATTTCAAACATTTGTTTATTTCTAGGCTATATGTGTAATTATATACCACCCAATTCTAGGTACTCAACTCAATATGTAGAGCAATGTATTATTATTATTAGAAATAAACGAAATGAAAGGCAGCATGTATCATCTCCATATATTTCTCATAATAACTATAACGCGCAAAAAGCGATTGCTTACACAATATATCAGGTAAACAAACATCATAACATGATTATTCAAAAGTATACCATGATCAGCACATCACAAATTATATCAATCATATATGCGAATAAAAAAATGTTGCCACTACCATTCTGCTTACACCTTTTTGGCAGTAGCAGGGACTCGTAATCAATCTTCGTGATTTTCTGGACTAAATAAAGTATAACGATACTATCAGCACTGATACATATATCAACCAAAAACATTTGAAGCAGGTCTGAAGATGTAATAGCTTACCTGTCCCCAAGAAGTTCGGCTTGTCTTTCTTGTGCCAATTCATACTCTTTCAATAACATGTCAACTTCTCTCCCCTGTTGAGTTGCCATAAAATACGAAGTAGGTCAATAGATAAGACATTGTACAAGAGATGGTGAAACCGGTCAAAAGCATTGAACGGAAGCAAAGCAGGGACTGAGTAGAGGATACAACGTCTTGAAAAGGAAAATATTTGCATGTATGATATGTAACACAAGGAAGAAATAAAGAAAGAAACAATGACAAATAAAAATATGAAACGTTATGCAAGTAAATAAATCTGGTACAAATAATTAAGGAAGGGGAGGAAGACCACGTAGGATAATGTAGGGGGAAAGTAGGGATGCAAATAAACGTTATATGGTAAATGAAATAGAGAGAAGCAACATAGGAATAGAAAAGGGGAACAAGAAAGAATTATAAAACTAGTTAAGTATTTAATACCTAAACAAAAAGAAAAAAAGAGTGAATAGATGGTTTCTGTCCAGCATGTACCTTCTTTTCACAGATGCTTCGTTGAAAATCCATAGTCTTAGAAAGTTGATCTATCTCCTGAGTAAGGCTGGTCTTCTTCTCTCCAATTTTTCGAATCTAAATAAACACAAGACAAAAAGTATAAAGATATGTATACATATCAAACAAAACAAAAATATAAAATGGATCAAATAACCTGCGAAAAGACTCTCTCTATTAAACTACGCATTAGGAGAAGATTTTTTAAGAAGTAATGATTACCATTGTGCTGCACAGTTCACTTTGAGGGTCGAGGTAGACTACATCCAACAATACCATGGTAGTCAACTGCGATTTCGACCATCTAGGATTGAAACTAAACTTTATGTAAAGCCCACCATAACTGACTTTCTACTTCACGACTAGAATCCGTTTTATTATAGTTTTAAACGAGGCTTACACAATTCCATGGTAGATAGAGTGCATACACCAATATATGAGTGAGAATGCTCTTAAGAGTATTTGACTGATAAAATAGTTCGTCTATTGTAACTAAGAGGCACAATAGTTACATCATTTCCCGTCAGGAAAAGACATGCTCGGTAATGCTTGTTTCACGATATATTGCATTGTAACGATCAAAAATCTAAGTTTTTGTGTCATAATTTAGCTTACGTCAGTACCTTTTTACATGTTGGTGCTGTTAGTAGTAATAGCTGAAATCCAAATTCGATACCCAAACAGAAAGGATGTAATTTGCCATGGAAACTTGATTGACCTCTTTCTAACGTGTTTTTTTAATAATCTACCAAGGTAAACTCATCAATTATGCATAAAATAGTGATGAACTTTTCATGTACACACCCTTTTTTAAAAAACAACAACACTTCCATTTACCATGATGAGATTTTATTGTGCATCGAAATCACTTAGGTAAAATTTTTGTGATTTTTGTGTTTTTTTGAGTTATTAAAGTAGGAATAAATACGGATATGGGAAGATATCAAAACGTATTTGAAAAATATAATCCCCCTGCTCCCCATGCACACTCAAGCTTTTACATTAAAAGCGGCTGGTGACATTGCATGTGATTCATTTTGTAAGTATTTCTCAACGCAAACGTGATTCTTAAGAAATATTAAAAGAGTTGTGAAGATGTAATTGACCATTTTGAGACAAACCTCGATTTCAAACTGTGTAGCTTCTATTTAGCCCCAGTAACCCCTAATTGGTCAGTATAAAACAATCTTAATACCCGGCATAGAACTAAAATCCTGCATTTGTTATAGAGAAAAGAGGATTTGAAAATATCAAGTTTGAAGAGAGATACTAGAGAAAAGTGAAAAGGTCACTACCGGTGGAGTATCGGGAGCTAATGTGGCAACCTGAAAAAAGTGTGCTATGTTATCACCGGGTCAGCATAGCTCAGTTGCAGAGCAGCATACCACGAATGCGTGGGTCCTGGGTTCGAATCCCAG
>JAAAKL020011069.1:0-13917 GCA_010016065.2 Carybdea cf. marsupialis auct. non (Linnaeus, 1758) | reverse complement strand
CTTAGCGAGCTCTAACAAATTTAATCTAAATTGAAATTTATGGATACTGATTTTAGAATGATTTCCAGAAAATGATGGATATTAACCGCCCCCCTTCGAAATTTTTGAAATCTCAACCGCCCACCCCTCTCCCAGAGGGCCAGCTTCGTGAGCGCCGAAACTTGAAAGGATGACCGTTCGATTGGGACATTTTTTTATAGAATCCATTATACTGTTGAGACTTTATAGCGCAATCAATTCAAAAGCTATTGACATCCACCATATTCATTTCACGAAGGTGTTCAAATACTTTTGGGAGGGTAGTGTATATTCGTGTATTTGTCTATTTAAGAAGGCTAGTGCGCAGTCAAGTCTTTTTGGGCCTTAAATCGCGTTTTTCCATTCTTCTTTCCTGCCTTTGGCTTTGTAGGACTATTTTCTTGCTGTGTTCCTTTGTTGCCTTCCATCAATTTTAAGATCGACTTTTGCTTGGCTGTATCTGTAGTGTGGTATTGTTGTTCTTTCTAGCGGTCTGGGTCAGATATTTCCTGTCTACCATCTTGAAGTGGAACGTCCTCTTGAGATATAATATTTCATTCTACTAAAGGTGTGGCATTATTCTTCTGTTATCGTCGTCAAGATGGATATAGCAGAATTGCAAAGTAGTGTACAACCTGGAGAGATCAAACTCCTTGAAACTGTTGAAGATATCCAGAATACTAGAGAACAAGTACTAAGGAGATACGCTGAATTTAAAGCAGCTACTCAGGCTCGACGAAAGAGGCTTGAAGATGCGAGGCGCCTGTATCAATTCAGAAGGGACGCCGACGAAGTTGAAGCATGGATTCACGAAAAGCTGACGATTGCGTCAGATGAGAACTACAAAGATGCAACAAACTTGCAGGTTTGACTCCTTAATTATTTCTGGAGGCCATATCTTTTGGAATGGCTAGTGATTGTGTGTCCAGTCGCCGGTTCCATCGTTCAGAAGAGTCTGAGAAGACCGGTGTCGTTAGGACCGAAAGTTGTCCAGAAGAGCATGACTACGGCTGCATAGTTACGGACAACCTGCAATATAATGCTGAAAGATCATAAGCGTGATTTTCATATCAGCACAAGTTGATGTTTGTAAGAGATCATGTTGTACGGCCTTAGGATTTATGCAGGTTGTCAAAGATTACAGTAGCTGGAGTTCGTAGTTTTAGGGCCTCGTGCTGAAAGCTGTCATAGCCATTATTTTGATCTGGGGAAGTCGTATTCGACTAGTCGAGCTAACAAAAAGAACGTGCACGAAGTAGATTACACCGTTTGTTATCAGATTAACTTCGTCAAGAAATTGAACTTTGTTTTATATTATTATTTGATATTATCACCCGGCACCATTACAATAAGCAAGGACTGTTATTTGTAGGAGCGCTAAAAGTAAGAATTCTGGAGACATTATTATCCGAATATAGTAGGCCTATGAAAGTTGATCAAACTCTCGCAGCATGTTATAGGAAATCGAGTGTGTCTTGCATGGTTGAGTAAGCCCCTACAGGAAATATTGCGCTACTGTAGAAACGTACTCTCCGTACAAAATTATAAATGTTCTCCTAGCGAAATGAGAATTACAAGAGAAGATTTATATGATTTGTAGAGGTAAATGAAAACAGATCAAGAGGTTTCACTTGTTTTGTTTATAATATAGGTTTACACTGGGTACAGATTTATTTAATACACACGTGTGTAGTTCATCTACGAAGGACGATGATTTGGTTCACCTTACAGAAATTCCATTGGTTCAATTTGACGAGGTTTGTTGGATTTTATTGATCGGTTAAAATGTCGAAACGAGCAGAGAGCCAGCCGAGCTGAAATTAGACCAATCGCCCCCTTCGGCATGACTGGAATCAAACCCAGGCAAGGTGAACGGAATTATCGTCCCTTGTTGATGAACAAGAGGAGTGTATGTATACAAAGCGGTATGTTGTTAGTGATAAGTAAGAGATGCTAATTTGCTGGCATTAATTTTTACATATCATTTAATAGTTAATGCATAAGTTTCATTTCACTAGGAACTAATTCTTTTTGAAGTAATTGTCAAATTCTTTTGGTCGGGCAGGACAGGGTGCTCATGTGCATCAGCGCCGAATATAGTACGGTAGTATAGTGCCTTTAGTGAAGTATGTCTACTTAACATTTTCACCTATTCCACTCGAAGATTGCAGTTGAAATCGTAGTTGTTTCTTCAGTGCTTCCAATAGCAGATGTACTTTTTTATCATGAACACTATTTTACATTCATGCGATCCAGGTGAAAGCGAGGGGAAGCCTCTTTTAAAATATTTATTAGGTTTACCAGTTCAGCTGGTCGTTTTATCTAGATGGATTTGTAAGGTTGAAATGTGGGAGTGTTAAAGAAAGACATTGCAAACTTTGCTGTAATTTAGATTAAGATCTTAATTGGTTACATAGAGTGAACTGATAACAAGTCCTATGTAGTTTGCTTATAACAAACTTCGTGGTTTTTGAAAGATTGTGATGTTTGTTGCAACATCATGCTTCACCGATAAACATTATCTGCTTGGTCTAAAGACTGTTTTCTTGAATAAGAAGAGAAATTTCATATGCACATGAAGTGATTTTGATATATAACGAATATCATTCCTAAAGCGCATGAGCCCTAGAGCTCTATATAGATGACAGTCATGTTTCATTTGGTTAAGCACTCGTGCCTTCTGGTTTGGGGTTACCTTGGCACTGAAGTTCTCTCGCATGACTGATTTTATGCAATTTGTATGAGCTTGGGTCAGCATATGAGTGATCTCTATCTATCCAGTCTAAATAGCTTGAGCATACAGTTGTATGATGTTTTAGGGTTTTTAAGCTTTTGTACCAAGAATCATTGATAGCAAGTAATAATTTAGATACAGATTGACACATTTTTATCAAGCAGACCCAATTAGCTTGAGAAAAATAGCAGTGCTGCTTTTCTGGAAGTAGTGGAAATGGAAAGGTGTTCAATGCCCGTGAGAGATAAATCAGCAAGAAGTTAATTAAGTAGAGGTTGCTGTAGGGAGATATTGTTCAAATTCAATTTGCAGTGTTTCATTAGAAGTGCTTATGAGGCTTATTCCCAGTATCAGATCCCTTTTAATACTTTAGGGCTACAGCAAGGTAATGTTGAAGAAACAGTAGCAGGTGGAATTGGTCAGATCTTAGAAACCCTGAGCACTTTGATTTAGGTGTGAAGTCATTTACATGGGGATCTCACAAAATTGATTAAAAAGGCTTGTTTATGGCACACAAAACCTGTTTTACTATTCTGTAGTATCAAAATGAAGTGCATATATCCATAACTTGATAAAACCACATTAAAAAGGACAGAAATTCCTTCTTTTCTGTACTAGATGATCCACATATTGGGGAGCTTTACCATGGATGTATTCTCCATTTTTGGGAGCTTTACCATGGATTTATTTGACCTTAAATTGGTAACATGTTGACTATATAAATCCTTACAGTCCAATCTGTAGCTGTGATCTTTTAGATGATGTTTAGAGTAATAACTACCCTTTATACCTAATTGTGCAGGTTAAACTTCAGAAACATGCAACATTTGAAGCAGAAATTCAGGCACATACCTACATGCTTGAAAGCGTTGAAGAGAGTGGATTGGCTATGGTTCATGATGAACATTATGCCTCAGAATTTGTACTGGTAAGTGGAATTAGTATTGTTTCTAATATAGGTATAGGTGATGTTCATAGGGAATTTTGTTTGTTTGTGAAAACCTGTATGTGTACACTAGCTGAACACTGTACCAATATAATATTATATATGTAGATAAGAAGTATTGATATACTGTAAGTATAAGAAAATGAATTAAATGTACTAAGACAAAGACTTTCTTTCCTATTTGTCTTGTTGAGAAGGTAGATGGAACAGGAGAAAATAAAGAGAGCTTGTGTCTCTGTTTAAAGGCTCTGTTTTTAACATACTTAAAGGCTTCTATTTCACGTCAAATTGGGGTCTTCCAAAAGCTTGTTTGAAAATTCAATTGTTTTAACAGCAAAGGAGTTAACATAAAAGGCAAAAGTCAGATTTGGATAATTTTTAAACCACCAATATAGTCTGTATACAACATTTTCATTGCTTTCACTGCTCTGTATTCATAATACTATTAAAAGTTAGCTATTACATAGCATTTGACAAGCAGAAGGTTTTTTATACGAAATTTATAAACATCTGTAAATCTTTCTCAAACTGTAACAGATTCTTAAATAGTGAGTCAATTTTGATAGAAGTTTTTAACTGCTTATTTCACATTCACAGCAATTTCAATGTCATTCTTAATAAAAACCCTAGCAATAGATACACTGCTGTTGTGTTTGTCAAAAGTGGCCCTAGCCTCTTGTAAATAATATTAGGCAATCTGCAGCTGCTTTGGTGTAGTAAATAAGTTCCTGACCTTCAGATCAAGAGGGTCAAGAAGGTCAGGGTTCAAATCCTAGAAGGGCCATTGGTGATGTCAGGAAGGGGATCTGGTCTTAAAGTGCTCTATGCTCCAGTAACATGTATATGGGAACCATCAAACCCCATGTATGGGAAAAGAATACATTAAGCAGAAAGAGCAAAAAAAATCTGCATTGAATTGTATTGAGACTTCAACAATAATCAATTGGTACCAATTTGTGTAAATCAGGTTGTGTCAAATTTTAGAACCAGAAGCTGTACCAGCTTCCTGTCAAATGTACTGCCATAATGCCTTTCCCAAATATGGAAACAATATTTATTTTAGCTTCTCATTCCTCATGCAAATTATCAATGATAAAGGAACATGCAGCAGTTGTTGTGAATGAGTGATGGGAACATACCAGTTTAAATCCCTGTTGATTGCTGTTTAAAGATGTTGATTCATTAACCAAGTATGTTAGGGTCTTGCAAAGGAATCAGAGTTTTTCATGTTCATTTGAATTTTCCAAATTTGAAACATATGCTGTAACTACACCAGGCTCCCAAGTATGGGCTTGTATAATTGTATGGAATAGGAGCCACTACTTTATGACATTTTAACTAGAAGCATCAATTATACTACTGAGCAACTGAAAATGATGACAGATCTCACAAGAGTATTGCCTGAAAGTAACTGTTTCAAAGATACAGATGCCATGATTTTCCATGTATCTGAATAACATTTACAAGGTGTCACATGGTAATGTTACATGTTTTAGTTTATTATAATAGGTCAGTGTTTATCAAGCTTTCTGTCTAATATTTGACTCAAACCCTCTGTTTATGCAGGAAAGAATTGAAGAGCTGAAGAGATTGTGGGCTCTCTTGTTGGAGAAGTCTGCAGAGAAAGGGAAGATGCTTAGTTACACACAAAGAAGAGTGTCATTCATTTTGGAAGTAGATGAACTTCTGTCTTGGATAGGTGACAAGGTAAGTGCTATGTGTGTTCAAGTATTGGTTAGGTAGAAAATATGCACACCTTTTAAAATATAGCTTTCCTATCAGATGTCTTCCAACAGTCTGATGGTAACACGATATTACAGATTGTGAAAAGATGTGAGACTTGCCAATACAGCAAATATTGAAATCATTTTTATCAGGAAACAGCTGTGGATGGTGAATGTGATAGTTCCAATTAGCAGGAGCCAGTATCAATTATAGTTCATAAGCATCTGAAGAAATATAATAGGCAAGGCAGGGCCTAAGATATAATATCACAGGACTACAAAAAAGAGGGGTAAAAGGAATTGTACTTGACATATTACCAGAATCAGTTATTACCATCCTCCACTTTATGCTTTTTATTTGATACCAGATTGTCAAAAATAAAATTTAATTCTGTTATCTTCTATCTTCAATTTTGTATTTGCTTTCAAATGATTCCATAAATCCGAAAACAAAAGCACAAGATCATTGTACCTGAGATATTGAGTAATAATTTTAAATATTTATTTAATTTTAGGAAGCAGTTTGTGTAGCAGAGGAACAAGTTAGAGATCTTGAACATGTGGAAGTTCTGCAGAAGAAATTTGATGACTTTCAAAAGGTGTGTAGTATGTTGCATTTCAATATAGACATAAAATAACTTCAATGTCAATTGTACTGCCTTTCAGGGTCACAGAATCAGTTGTCAAGTGTTATGTGCAACATTTCCTCACAGATATAATCTGTACTGAATCATTAAGGAATTTGATTACTAGAAATGTGTAATTTAATATGTTTGGTTCTTTGATATGCAGTTGAGAGTACCATTCAATGCAGATGTAGTCATTTTTTTCATTTCATTTCATTCGAGATCCTATTTTAAATATTTTACTTGCAGTTAATGTGAATAGGTCAGTATGGGACCGGGTTTATTTTTTGCTTTGTGTTTTTATGGGTACCATCTTAATATCTGTCTTTAACCATCAGGTGCTGGTATACAAACAGATTTAGGGCAATTTGTGATAGCTACAAATTTTTGTACATATTGAGGGCAGTGATCAGTTACTAGAACTAATGAGTTAAACCAGTTCTTTCCTGTGGAATGTTATGATCTTAAAGTGTTGGGAAAATTGGAGAATTTCTCTTATAGCCTTTTCATTGCAAAGGTATACATTTTGATGTGGCATGAGCATTTGGTATTATTGTAAACACACAAGTCAAACCAAAGGATGCAAACAAAGGGAGGACTGCAACCAAATGTATAAGAAACACAATGAAGGGTAGTAATAGCTCATCAGTGTGCATACAGGGGTTATAATGAGGTATGTAGTTATGTTAACTCAAGTATTAGGCCTACATCTGAAGGCACTGAGGCATTTTTTAAGAAAGGCAGTTGATGAGAGTGATATATATTGTGCCAAGTACAAGCATTGTTTGTTTTCAATGGTTTTCTCCACCACTAATAGGATTTGATTGCTAGTGAACCAAGAGTGGTCACAGTCAATGAAAGTGTCACCCAGTTACAAGCTGATGAACACCCAGACATGGATGTTATTTCAGACAAGGCTCAGGTATGTTGATTTGCCCAAGTAACTCATCTGTAATTGTTTGTGTGCACGTGCGGATATAATTCGAATTTTTTATGGAAGAGCTTCAGCTTAACTGTAGATCTACATAGTTGCACCTTTGCACTGACTTTTCATTGCTGCTCCATAGAACCCAGGTACTTTTACCCTTAAGTACACAAATCTTTAGTTACAATCTAGAAAGTACACATGATTTCTGAGCTATTTAGCTAAGTCAGGTATAAGAGGTAACAGTATTTTACTACAGACTGTAGAGTAGTACATTCTTAACTTTTCATTATTCGGAGGTTTTCCTTAAGGCTACTGTTGTCCTCATTTCTTTATTGAACTTCAGTAAAGAGATTTTCATCTTAAAAATGTGTGACATCAACTATGTTGTGTTACGTTCAGCTGATGTACCCACAGTTGGCCCATGATTGACACTTTATTGACCCATGAACCGATCTAGTGTAGTTCTGACAAGAGTTTGCCTGTAAAGCATGGTTGAAGGGAAAAGAAACAAACAAAGCCAGACAGAGAAGAAGATGGAAATGCAATGTCAATCTGTAGTTCGGATGTTAATCATAGCACAAAAGAGCTAGAAACTTAGAGAAACATTTCCCATGTTAGTGCACAATCTGCTGGAGAAAGAAAAAAATTGTGGTGATGCCCAGGATTTGTTGACATTGGTTTGCTTTGTGCATTTTTCGGTCCAGTAACATCATTGTCATCATCATCACCACCACCATCATCACCATTGTCATTGTTGTCATCATGATGATCATCACCATCAACAAGACCTGCTGCTCTCTACATTGCCATACAGGCGTCTTTTATTTACTTAAGCCTACTTTGTATTTTGAATATATTGCTAGGTCACCTTGTTTACCTGTAGAATGCTAAAATGACAGTTTGTTTACTTACATTGTAGGAGCTGAATAATGCCTGGCAAAGACTGAAAGAGTTGGTGGAAGTTAGAAAACAGAAGCTTCTTGAATCTTATGAAATCCATCATTACTATAGGTATATACATAGATATATGATGCAAAAATCTTTTCCATCTATGTAATGTACTTTATTGGCATTTTTTAAAATCCTTCACTCAATACAAGGCAGGCTTGCCACTTTCTGGCATTGAGTAACTTTGAAAGAAGTAGAAAAAAAAAGTAAACAAAAAATAATAATCAAAAAATAAAAAATAAAAAAATTTTGTTGTGTTGATCACTGTCAGATGTAATTCTTTGTTAGACGTCTTTTGTGGAAAGCAGAAGGAGATGATTGTCACTGTTATTCATCTACTAATGTCTTGAAAGTACTGCTAAACCCTCCACATTGTAGTGTGAAGGTTCTTTATCTTATGGCAGTTTCTATCTTAATGTTAATGTTACAGGGAACTTCTGATTACAAATTATGACATATGATCTAAAATTTTACCACTTGAATAGAAAACATGCATTGAAAGCACAATAATGGGCATGAAAGTGAAATACCACAAGGTACACATATGTAGGAAATTTGCTCATTTGCCAAGTGGCTTGACATGTTGGTTTTTTGCCATAATTGAAGTATCTCTTCTTAATTTTTTGTGTATTTGCTCTATAGGGAAGTCGATGAGACCATCAGCTGGATAACTGAAAAGGTGACCATCTTGTCTGTTGATGATATCGGACAAGATTTAGCAAGTGTCACAGCCTTGCAGAGGAAGCATGAAACTCTTGAAAGAGATCTTGCTGCACTTAGTGACAAGGTGTGTATTTTTCATGAGTTGTATGCTTTTGTGAGAAAATCTTATGGTTTCAATTCAACAATGTATTTTTCTATTTGGTCTGGTTATCTGTTGGGGCTCTTTCACTTATTTTATGATTTCTGACCCTGTTACCACTTTTTCTACTTGCCGTTGGTGTCCATTTTGGTTAATTTGTATAAAGCCTGTTAGCTTCATGTGGTACTTGATGCAAAAATCACAAAATATTAAAACATTTTTTTATCATGAGGTAGTCATTACTTGTGTACTTATTTGTGCTCCGTATGATTCCCCACTGATAAAGAGTTTCGTCATTTTTTAATTTTACCTGCTTCATTTGCCCCAGTTGCTTTATGGTAGTGTTACACTAGTACATTATGAAATTTGTTATTCCAACTTAAGGAGTTCATACCCTACCTGCTAGTTTTAATATATTGTATGAACAGTGAGCTTATCATCTTCTTATCTCATTAGTCTTCTTTATATTAAAAGGTTGTGTCTCTTGGAGATGAGTGCACAGAACTTCAAGGCAAATATCCACCAAAGCAAGAGCCCATCCAAGCCAAGGGAGCTGATTTGACAAGATGCTGGCAAGATCTGTGTGAGAAGGTGGGTGATGAAAACAGCAATTAATTTGCATGTTTTCTTCATGTTTTTGGGGTTTGCTGTCATGACCACAGATTTGATTTTAAGATGTAGATCCATGTACTATCTATATAGTACATCTAGTGCATGCGTGCTATGTTTTATGCATTCACAAGAATCCACTGAGTGATCTAACAGAAAAATACTCACTCATTCTCTCAGTTGTTGATTTCCTTTCAAATGATATTTCAATGATGTTGCCTTATGGCAACACCCTGGCTATCAATGAGGTATACTTGCAAAGAATGTATTTTTCTGGGCTTTGCTTGTGTAGAAATAAAGAATTCGTTGTCGATGTATTACTTTTGAAGACCCAGTCAAGGACAACATGCGCTGTGATGGTGAACATTTTAACAGCATGCAATGGGAAAATTTGCATTAACAAACCTTGAAAAACCGCTTAGCAATTGGGTGTCAGGGTACTTTGGGTTTCTGTCCAAAATTATTCAGTAGATAAATATGTAGCGAAAGCTCAGAGTTACTGGTTGCTCGTTTTTTTAATTTCAGACACACGTGAGAAAAGTTCGATTGGAAGATTCCTACAGGCTTCAAAAATTCTTGGCAGAGTACAGGTAGGAATAGCAACTGTTTCTGTTAATGCGGGTGATACAATGATAAATTGAACTTACTAGATACAAATGAGATTTTCATGAAGAAGATTGAAATCATCAGATCAATCCCTTAAATATATTTGCTGTTTATTATATTTTATGGTTTAATTGGGAAAGACAATAATTTCTTTAAATTATTGGCGTTTTATAGTTACTTTTATATAAATTTGGTAGATATATATCGAACTACAATCATTAATCATTTATTAGCTGAATTATAACTGTCATCAGTTACCCGTTCCCAAAACAAATATAACAGTGCAAGCAATCATGTTGATGGATATGCTGTGATAATTCCAGTGTCCATGGCAACATTTGTCTTGTACATTTGTTGAAACTTACTTGTTTTTCTGTACTAGAGGGGTTTTTGTTGGCTCCTCCAAATTGCTTGAGTTTGCAATTTTACTCTTATTAGAGTTTGATAAATTGAAATTTTTTATTTACTTTACAGGGACTATCTTACCTTCATTCATGAAATGAAAACGTTGATAGCAGCTGATGAGTTGCCAAAGGATCTTGCTGGAGCAGAGGCTCTTCTGGAGAGACATCAAGAACATAAGGTTTGTTCTGTTCTCCATTAAAGCGCAATCTGACGTAGCATTGCGCTGGTCCAGCTTTTAATTTTCAATTTACATTCGGTTTCCGTAGCTAAATATTTTTTTTAAAAATAGTCTTAATTGGTTGAAATTTACTTCCAAAAATACATTACCATTTTCAAGAAGGTGACGGCAAAAGGGGAGTAGGGTAATAATAGTACTTAAATTTTTTCATTTCTTCTCATATGTGGACAAAATAGACTTGTTTGTTTGTAGATGGTGTTTGCTATGCTTATATGCTTTCACACTAAATCAGTTGATTTGTAAAATTTTATTATCTTAGCTTCTCTTACAAATTGCTTTGAGTACATGTGTAGTCTTACCTTTACAGCAGGCGTCCACTTTAATTTACCAGTTAGCTGCTCGTTAAACTGTATTAGTGAGAGTGTCTTCATTTTAAGTATAGCCCAAATACCTACGTAGTTATTTACAGATGATGCGACGTTCCACCTTGATTGTCTGTCTTACAAATTGTCAATGGTTTGGATGCACTCAGGGCCTTAGTGGGAAATAGAGGGGTAGACAGAAGTTTGACTTTTCACGTTTAATGCTTCCCATTAAGCAGATAATCTTTGACTGTCGCTGTTGAAGTATCAAATTATGTAGACACCATATTTACAGTGAAATCATGACACCAATACCCTAGGTCTCCATATTTTTTTCTCGCCCACCTTCATGAATATCTCCATTTGAATATTTCATAATTCCTTGATTTGTTTGTAAAATCCTTTAATTGACGCCTAGATTATCGGAAGATACTCTAAGACGACACCTTTTGTGTAGATAATTTTGTGGTTCAATAAGAAATACTTAACGTCCTCAACGAAATTTATCTGTATATCCTCTGTTCCCCATTCAATTTACACAGGGCTACATCGATGCATCAGATGATAGTTACAAGAATATGATAGATCTGGGCCAAGACCTTATCGATCAAGAACATTACGCCAAAGAAGAGATCGAGCAAAAGGTAATTATTTTTATCAAGTTGTCTCAATGTCTATGAATACGTATACTAGTTTAGGGGTACCGTATTGCGTCCTTAGATATTCTTGCCATTACCCTGCCCCTTATTTTTGTTAGTTATGTGCTTTATGATATATTTGTCAAATCTACCAGTGAAACCACACTTCTACCTTCATTTAAACCATTTATACATTGTATGCGTTGTAACGTAGTTCCTGCTACCTGCATGGGACTAACATGGGCCGTCAAACCCCCGTCCCACCCTTTTTTAACGGCATGTTCCCTTCTTTTGTATGTTGGTGCGTGCAGTAAGTGGATGCTCATTTTAAGATGGTTCAGGGCTAGATTGGTGGTTTTCAATTTTTAGGGGTGTATAACCATGATGGTCTACAGAATCGTAAAGGGAGGGAATTTCTAGTTTAATTTTCCAGCTTCAGAATGTGAAAAAGTAAGGATAGCGCTACTTCATTCAGCTTTTTGTGGGTTGGGTTTTTTTTATAATTCCCACTGGTAAAATTTTCGTGAAAAATACAAGGAGTTGGTTTTGTAGCTGGTGATATTTCGCAGAATAACTGGCAAGATACACAGTCTAGACAACTTCTGATAACAGTGCTGCACCAGGCTCAGACAAGGGCTAATGTGTACGTGATAAGAGAAAGCCACAATTCTGATTGAATATTATTTTTGTCAAAATAAGTGTAGAAAGTACTGCATTGTTTGCTTCCGTTAAAAGCATTTTAGATAACTTATTCATAATCCTCTTTCCTTTTCAAGCATTGATAAGTTAAGGTGCACTCATTTTGTAGCATTGGTTAATTATTTTACAGATCCTCGAAGTATTCATTTCCTTGTATACAGATTTTTTGTTTTGGGTCAGGAAAGGAGATTGTAAGAACCTCTTTGTGATTTTACGATATGATGCTGGATGCTAATAGTCGTTTATTTTTCTCCGCCGCAGATGCAAAACCTCTTGGCAGAAAAGGCAGCGTTGATGGAGCAATGGGAATCCCGTAAGGTGGAGTTTGATCAGTGCGTAGAGTTTCAAATGTTTCAAAGGGATTGTGAACAACTTGATGTTGTGATGGCCAAACAAGAAGTAAGACATTTTGCTGTCTATTTGTAGATGGTTACGAAGGACTTTGCTACAGATAAGACGTTTTAAGCAGTTGTAAACTGAAATTTGATTCACCAAGAATATCTTTGAGAAATTTGTTTTCTTTAAAGGCCTCCTGAGTTATGTCAATGACTTCCACATAAGTTAATTTTCTTTTGTGAAATTCATGGGCATTTTAAGCTCTGATTAGTGTTGGATAAAATCATTGAGTCAATTGGAAAGGTGACCTTGCTCAAAATCATAGTCGTGCAATGTTTTTATTATTATTATTATTACTAAAAGAAGAAAAAGAAGTATCGCATCTTTGCGCTAAATTAATAGAATGGTAATTACAAAATGATAAAATAGAACAGTACTTTAAATATAATTGTTGAAGCGATTCTTTCAATTTTAAGTTTGATAACTTAGAGGAGTAGGTTTATGCTCCGGAAGTGAGTTCAAAGCTGGAAAACCGGTCACTTCTAATTGGAATATTTCTGGAAATCTAAGAATATTCTAAAACATACTCTTGGAGCTATTGGAGCTATTTTGAGCTATGCTTTGTGTCAAGGTTGTATAGGAGAGAAAGGTTGTACTAATTTTGCTTTCATCTGCTTAGTGCTTATCATAAGTATGGCTTACAAATCATATGAGGCCTAGAAGGTAGAAGCTATTTTCTATGTAGTACCAAATATTAGTCTATATATTGGATTTCATAAAGTGGACAGTATCATAAACTGATGTTTGGATTCATGAAATTTTCCTATTTCCGTGGGTAATTTCCGGGTAAAAAAGAAAGAAATGTATTTTTTCAAATGCCTTAGCCGCACAACAGAGTTATCAAAGTTCTATGAAAGTGGAGTTTCGACAGGATTTTGGGGTTTCTTGAGCAGGATTTCTTAGATTCCCGGTAATATTTTTAAAGAGAAACAAGTGGAGGCACTGTTTTTCGCTTCAACATGTTTCTAAAGTAAATAGAAATCGTAATCTTTTTTAATATTCGAATTTTTAAACGAATGTGGTAAAAAGATTCGGCCCGTCTGCGCGCTGACAAAATTCTAGCCAAGATACAAAACAATTAAATCAAGGTGTAAGGGGGGTTACAACCCCCTTCGCCCCCTTGGATTCGCCAGTGGATCTCATGGACACTCTTTACCAGTGTAACCAAGGTAGTAAAGCAGTGAGCTAGGACATAGTGTTTTATTTTGTTTAATTTTTCAGTTGCAGAAGTTTGTTACATAGATCTATTACAGAGATTAAATTAAAAAAACAAGTTTTTTAAATGGAAAGTAAGTAGC
>JAAAKL020011068.1:0-13918 GCA_010016065.2 Carybdea cf. marsupialis auct. non (Linnaeus, 1758) | reverse complement strand
GAAGTAACATATAAGTAGGTAGTATCTAGTAAGAGAACAAAAGCCTTGTCATGTCAAGAAAGTAAGAGGTAACATATCAGTACGTAGTGTCTAGTAACAGGACAAAAGCCTTGTCATGTCAAGAAAGTAAGAGGTAGCATATAAGTAGTTAGTATCTAGTAAGAGAACAAAAGCCTTGACATGTCAAGAAGGCAAGAGGTTACGTATAAGTAGGTAGTATCTAGTAAAAGAAAAAAAGCCTTGTCATATGAAGAAAGGAATCAGTAACATATAACTAGGTGTTATCTAGTAACAGAACAGAAGCCTTGTCATGTCAAGAAAGCAAGAGGTAACATATAAGTAGCTAGTGTCTAGTAACAGGAAGAAAGCCTTGTCATATCAAGAAAGCAGGAGGGTACGTATAAGTAGGTAGTATCTAGTAGCAGGAGAATAGCCTTGACATGTCACGAAAGTAAGGGGTACCATATAAGTAGGTAATAGCTAGTAACTGGACAATTGCTTTGTCATGTCAAGAAAGCAAGAGGTACCATATAGGTGGGTAATCGCTAGTAACAGAACAGAAGCCTTGTCATATCAAGAAAGCAAGAGGTAACATATAACTGGATAATATCTAGTAACAGGACAATAGCTTTGTCATGTCAAGATAGTAAGAGGTAACAAATAGGTAGGTAATAGCTAGTAACAGGACAAAAGCCTTTTCATATCAAGAAAGCAAGATGTAACATATAAATAGGTATTATCTAGTAACAGAACAGAAGCCTTGTCATATCAAGATGGTAAGAGGTTACATATAAGTAGGTGATATCTAGTAAGAGAACAGAAGCCTTGTCATATCAAGATGGTAAGAGGTTACATGTAAGTAGTTAGTATCTAGTAAGAGAACAAAAGCCTTGTTATGTGAAGAAAGTAAGAAGTAACATGTAAGTAGGAAGTATCTAGTAACAGGAAAAAAGCCTTGTCATATCAAGAAGGCAAGAGGTTACGTATAAGTAGGTAGTATCTAGTAGCAGGAGAATAGCCTTGTCATGTCAAGAAAGTAAGAGGTAGCATATGAGTAGAAATTATCTAGTAACAGAACAATAGCCTTGTCCTGTCAAGAAAAGATCTGTAGGGTCTCTGAGGATAACGTGTCTCTCTGTGTTTATGAAGTTGAAATCTAGCAGGAAGCTGTCGAATTGAAAGAAAAATTTCGATCCGAGCATTGATTAAAATACGCCATTTGTAAGGATGAAGCAGTTCCTTTAAGGGATATTTAATGCATGGCCAAACCGGACTATGTTTGTTACGTCTGTTTAGATTTCAACTGTACGTTCACTAAGGGCTAACAGTCATGACAGCGAACAAGGCTAGTTCTGTGCAATAACAGTAACAGAGAAAACGAAGAGGAGATAATTTCAAATAATTTGTGAAAAAAAGTGACGAGATGGTTTAGGTTTTAGATGCTTGAAACGTTTATGTTGCTCTTTCGTTCGCAGATTAGCACACCATGTTCTGAGCTCAACAGTTTCCAATGCAGTTGTTTCGGTAAGTATTTTTGTAATTATGTCCCAGCCCGTGTGGGAGGAAAGCCAATTTGCATGATTGTGATTCCAGCCAACTGTTTTTCTTTAGTCCCAACTCAGACCAGGGGGCCTGTGTTGCCCTATGTTTCTTTGCAACTTTAAGCCCCTTTGTATTGAATTATGGCATACTTCAACTATGGTCAGGGCCACCGTGGCGGTTTCCTGAGGTTCTGAAGATTTTCAATTTGCCTTTTTAATTGTTGAAATGTCTTCATTGGATTTGCTACTTGGTAGTTAAAATATTAAAAGTAAAAGGCACATGGCAACTTCATTGTTAAAAGATTTGTTGTTAATATGCATAAAAACATATTGTTATTGGATTTTTGTAAAGTTAGCTTCTCCAGTTCTACGGTATATTATTTTCAACCTCAATTATAACCTGCGAAATGCTGTTGTACGTTACCTTCAATTCATATCTCAAACTAATTTCCACTTTTTGATTTTACAGAGCACGTATTGCTAACAAAGGCTTTATTGTTCCTTCAAAATGTGCTAAATACGCCTACACAAGTTCGAAATTGCACTTTCGTAACCATAACTACAAGTGACGGTAGACTCCCGAAAGCACTGTATTTACACGTTAGATTAATATGTAAAGTTAACCTGTTTCCTTTAGTTAAGTTTAGATACGGATTAATAAAGCAAGATTGGTTTTAAACCGTTGTTTTTCTTATATGACTTTCTGTATCGATGACTGTTTTTAGGAATCCTCAGCAATCTAGGTTTAAACTCAACTATTTAATGAGTTTAGTCTTCCTCACAGCAGATAATATATGTGTCCCACTTAAGAATCACACTGATGCTATTCCCGATGATCCAGTTTAAAATTGCCCAAATTTTGATACAATACACATTTTATTTTTCATTTTCAGAGGCTAGAGAATAAAGAGCCTAGTCAAAAATCAGAAGATGGCATCGACGCTGGCGTGAGTGTTAAGTAAATTTAAATATGTATTAATTACTATAATTAACTTGCTGTTATCATTTGCACGCTGCCATATGCATAATTTGCCAGTGATGTAGTGATAAGCGTTATGAACTTAATGTTTGGTCCAAATCTTGCAACAAAGATTTACCCTTAGTATTTGTTTAACACAACAATATTTCTGTATCCAAGCTCACAAAATCCATAGTCACGTGTTGTATCATGGACGTGATATCCATAGGCTGTGCAGCATCGTGATGCCACATTGTGATGCCACATTGGTCTCGTCACCCAATTTGAGGAAATATCGCCTTGTGTCATACATTGTTTATTGCCATATTCACAGCAGACCCTATTGCTGAATCGTTCCCATATTTGCCACTTGGAGGCCCACTTCAGGGTTTGTCGCCAACTATTGATTGTTGTCAAAAAGGAATCCTAGAGATTGCCTCTTTATCACGCTTTTTGAGAAGCCATGCAAGATTTTGGCTGAGGCTCAAAGTTGCTTAACTTCCTTTCTTTTACAGATGTATTTGTTATTTACTTGTGCATTTTTGCCGCTCGCTCTGTAACACCAGATTCCTACCGGCAGTATTGTAGCTAGACAGGTCTCTGAAAGTATTGTTGTTTTAATTTGGCCATTTTCATCCTTTCCGTAGTCTTGTTTAGTTTTTGGATTGTGGAGCATAAACACCTGAGGCTACGTTGTTGCTTTGTTTGTTTTGAAGGCTTTTTAGTCGTTTTGCGTTTATATAGGTTGAATACAACAAATGAAGAACTTTCTTTGTTCCTTTACAGGGTAACGATGGGCCATTGCCTCTAAAAGAGTATCTACAAGAGGTATATATTCAAATATTGTTTGTTATATTTACCTGTTTATGTTACATGTGCATTTGTTTATGTTGCTTCTATGGTGATCATTTTCTTTGTTAACTGTATCTACGTTTTTCTGCCATCAGTATGTACTTGTCACATAATCTTTTTCTTGTAACGTATTCCGCATGAATTTCAAACCTACGTTACTCTCCTTTACAAACAAAATATTGGTTTATAATACAAAACTTGCCTCAAGTATCACAATCATCCTTGACAGACATGATCTCCAGACACTGATCGCAGCAATCCCTTTAAGTGAATGAGGAAAACTTTATGTGACTAAGCGAGGATTGCTCCACATTGTTGAAAGTAGGACATATTTTCCGCTACTCGTTTTAAAATAGCTTATTACTTAAAACAGACTCTTTTCGTCGACTGATGACCAGCTTTTCAGTTTTGTTAAGCTTTCATACGTAGCGTAGGATGATTTTATGTGATCAGTGACCGGCAGAAACGTAATATCGAACATCTGATAGCAGCTATGCAGTAGTTAATGAGCGTAACATACCATTATTCAGTTGAAGGATTCTTGAAAACTCGATACACATCTTCTACAAGAACTAAATATTTTTAAAAATCAAACTTTCTCATAACACGCGAGTTAAAATCATCTTGATTGAAAGGGGCTTATGCAGCCGATAAGCTTTGCGCCCGTATGTTCTCCTCAATCGCCATTTTCTTTCACCATGGAAATCATCTGCTTTAGAAAGACGGGTTATTGTAATGGTCTATATAAAGAAGCGTAGGTATACCCCAAGCATAGGCCAATGACCTATGTATTGAGATGACTGGGGTTTTCTGACTGTTGCAATCAAAACGAGAGAAAAGGAGGCCAAAACAAGGAGACAAAAAACCGGGTGCTTTCCCGCTATAACGAATGTAACGCTCTCCTCTCTGACACAAAACCGGAGCTTACTGTGAACTCCACTCGAAGTTCAGGTACTGAGAAAAAAATGAGATAAGAGACGTTACACTATTAAACATAGCTATCACGAAGACACAAGTCGAAAAGCCTTTACACGATAAGTAACTGTGAATCTGGGATGAATGATTGAAAGGCAAGCTCAACCCAACTGTGTAAGAAATGTGTTGTAAAAAGCTTTGAATGGTGTCAAGACACCTATAACATGTGGACACACCTATTATCATTCTCCATCAATGCAGTCAGTATGCCTACAATGCAGTCAGTATGCCTCAGTCACATATAGGGAACTTTCAAAAGCTCACCTGGCCTCCCGTTCCCCGTACGAAATTAGGCAATTTACCACTCGTATAGATAGACGCAGTTATCGATACTTGGCCGAGAATAAGTGCATAGCAAGGAGTGTGTTACCAGAAGCATCAATTTGCACTCACTCACTTTACGTTTCTGTTTGATTTGCCGCTCAAGCAATGGCGGATGCATAGGCCCCATAACGTTTACGAGAGCTTTTAACAACAATAATAATAGTGTTATGCATCCAAGGTAACTTTGACGATGAAAATGGCCACATGTGACCGATTTCCTCAAACTGTGTTTTGTAGGAACAGCAACATATAGCTAAGATAAACCTATCAATTATCGCAATTTTTAAACGTAACTTTAACAATACTTACGTTTAATATTTTTAATGCGTTTTTTGTCGCGTTATGAGTTTCCAATGGAATGTTATACCTGCGGTTCTACACCTACTAGTGGTTAGTAGCAGTGAAGAATGCTAGCTTAAGTTCTGCCTTCACCTTTATAACCCAACCCTTATTCTTTGCTATTCAGCGGTTGTATCTAAACCCATACGATTATCAACAACTTGATTTTTGAGAAGCAGTCTTTCAGATTTTCATTATCAGTTATTCTCCGTCGCACTATCAGCTATGGACCATTCAGAAATGACGGAACGCCCAAATTTGCCCCCCCCCCCCCCCTTTGGCGCACCGTAAGAAAAATGTACCACCCATTCCCTTTTGTGACATTTTAAATCCCAAAACCCGCTTACAAATTTTTGTTTCATGTATGTGGAAAGAGTGAGGAAAGCATCCCATAGGGCCATTTATACAGTAGAGAAGATGACATTTTTCTGAACTTTTTGCGTACGTCTGGAAAACTGTCACATATAAGCAATATACAGATCATGCACCTACAGTAGAGAACTTAGAATATCAGGCCATGGTCAAATGTTATTCACTGTCGTTTTCACTATGTTTTCAACATTCTCCTTTGTAGGTTCACATAAATGTGTAAATAGTAAATAGTAAATTTTCAAAGAATCCTCTGTTACGTAACGAATGAGCTATACACCACGCCCACCCTTAATTTTTGTAATGGATCTCAATTAATATAACTTTACCAATCTACCCTGCACGTGTT
The DNA here is from genome assembly GCA_010016065.2 of Carybdea cf. marsupialis auct. non (Linnaeus, 1758). NCBI lineage: Eukaryota > Metazoa > Cnidaria > Cubozoa > Carybdeida > Carybdeidae > Carybdea > Carybdea cf. marsupialis auct. non (Linnaeus, 1758). The sequence goes on along the minus strand of JAAAKL020011068.1, from coordinate 8,211 downwards.
ACGCAATGTTTAGACTGCCCATTGTGGTATTCTCGCTGCCTCTATTGATATTGCATTGTGTCCTGCTGCTCTGGTCTCCCCCAAATGTTACTGATTGGCCCCATCTAAAACAAACCATTCAATAGATCAATGTATCAACAGCTACCATAATCTGCTTGTTTATATACCCGGGTTCGATCCCTGCTAACACCAGAAGCATTCATGAGTACTTCATGATCTCTAGTGTGTCTGCATGAGTACTTGTATGTGGAAGTGACAATGATGACACTGTTAGGGTAACGGACAATGATGAAGCTGTTAGAGAAACGGACAATGATGAAGCTGTTAAGGAAACGGACAGTGATGAAGCTGTTAGGGAAACGGACAATGATGAAGCTGTTAGGGAAACGGACAATGATGAAGCTGTTAGGGAAACGGGCAAAGGAAAAGTAACAAAAAAATTAGGTTGCTGCTGGTGGTAGGCATTCGGGATCGACTTCCCGGGTTGCCGACTTAACCACAGCACTATCTAGTGTAGACTGCGTTTTTGGTGCTAGAAGTCCCGGGTTCAATCCCCGCCAGCACCATAAGCATTCATGTTTATTGGGTTATTCTATACGTATAGATAGATATTATGTATATATGTATCACATATATGAGTTCATAAACATAGCATAATCTAGATGGTAAAGAGATTTTAAGTGAACATAAGTCGAGTACTACCATGAGATATTCTACACTACCCGTTTCACGTTTCTTGACAACTTTCAGGTTTAGTAGAGTTACCGTTGCTTACAGTTGCTATAATAGTATATTTACATTCTATTTGGTTCTACAAAATATACTTTGAACATTGCTGAAACATTGTGTTTGATTGGTCTTGATAAGGTATCTAAGTCCGAGAAGTGAAGGAGGGTCGAAATCTTCTTATAAATTGGCTTTCATGGATTTCTCTTGTGTTTTTATTCTGAGGCCGGACTTTGAAAAAAGGCATAATTTTAAACTGACTACCTTCGCACAGTCAAAGGTGTTCCTCTACTGTGATCTTTTGGTATTGGGACATATGTAGGGAATGTATATAAAGAAGTCTTTCTTTAATCGTTCTCCCTGTTTGCCGTATGTACTTTCCCCCACAGCCAGAGTAAGTAATCACATAGAGCAGGTTTCCCTTATTAAACCAGTCCATAGATATAACATAGATGACATAGGTAGGTACGACTTCAGACTGGAAAGTGTCGTCCCTACATCTTTAATACCATATGCTCTGTTAAGAAGACGTGCAAGTCTTTTGATTTGAGCAGATACTTGGGGTGGAAAGAGATTCTGGAATAGTAACGTTCAAAAGCTTTGTAGTGTCAGTATAAAAACTGTATGACCAGATACCATTCTCATTTGGAGCTGTGTAGAGTCTGTAATCCTACTGCTAAAACGGACCTTCCCAAGTGATCCTCAACCAAGCAGATATGTGTGTAAACTTATCATATTGACCAGGCAAGGACTTCACTGGATTTTTGGAAATCTTAGCTACATCTTCGGCACTGAGAGCTTCTCTCCCACCTCCCCCAGCCGGTCAGAAAGGCTTTCCACTACATCTGCATTGCCGCCATCATCTTTGCTACAAGTTTGCGATCCAACTGAGCTGAAAATGTTATTTTCTCCTCTTAAATATGAATTGATTATTACAGTAGCCTCGATATTGAATTGTTACAAAGGAATCACACAAAATCAAGAATTTCAAACCAACCTAAGGACCGCATAGTTACGTAAGGATCGACAACATATCGATGGCACAACAACACCGTGTGAAGGTCTCACAGGAGCTTACGAATAGCACAACGATTAAGTATCGCAAATGAACTCGGTCCGTACAAAAACGTAAGGGTGATGAAAACTTTACTGTCTATTGATGTGTTAAATCTATTTTTTTAGGCATCGTTAACGCGCATAGCCTTGCTCAAATGCCATGGATGACCTTCATAAAATAGAATCTGGTTGCTTAGTAAGGTGCACTGTATTCCACGGAGTAGATTGATGAGCGCTGATAACTGCAAGTGTGTAGCTCAGTATCCCCACAATCGCCCACACTTAAATGATAATTAAAAAAGGATTTAACGATGTCAGAGAGAAAGAATATATACTAACCATTTTCTTGCAAAATGCAAATACATAATCAATACAAGGTTTAATTTATTGATTGATTAGTTGTGAAAAGAAACTAGAGAAGTAGACATTATATCACCAACAGGGCTGGAGCCTGTGACCCATGCGTTTTTGACTTGTCCTACACCAGGTGAACCCTTAATGACAACGTACTCTCTTTCTATAGTTACAACGTTAGCTCCCAGTCCACAACCGTGGTCATCAGAAAGCAGCTCGACTGATTTTCGGACGCCAATGTGAACCCAGTGTTGACATGTTCTTTTCCTGTAATATCATTAACTTTTTTTAATTATCCTGTCGAATTGTCTCCTCGCGGCAATTTATAAATTAATTGTTTTGTTAAGCTGCTCGCCGACAACGGCCTCTCCAAAAATATTAACAAATAATTGGCTAAATTTAATAAAGGTCGAGGTAACCGATGAAGGTCGTCGAAAAAGGCAAATTATGTATATAGTGCGTTGATATAGTTTACTTTTTAAATGGTATTTCTTTACATTATTATGCTTGCTCATTGCTTACCTTGACAGACATGTGTGATGACAGTTGGGAGGACAGTAGGAGTTATAGCAAGCTATCCTTTGCATTGTAAGTTCTAGATTAAGATCTTTTTATTTTACTTGTTATAGATCCTAGTATCAGAATATATAGCTGAGCAGTAAGGTCAAGTAGCCCGTTGGACACATGTGGGACATTTGTGTGATGTGTCAATTGTTATTATGTACCAAATAATTTGTGTGGCCCATAAATCGCCAGTGGTTATTCATATTTTGCCTACTTCACATTATAGTTCGATTGTTCTAGTTATACTTCCTTTTGGCGATATGCGTTTTGCGTGTACTTTTTAAAGAAGTGCCTCGTGCTATTTTGCGTAAAGAATAGCACTTTGATACTGGAGGGGGCCAAATATGAAAACTGTGTTATCACTGAAAGAAAGTCTTGAGAACGTTACAATTGGATAGCTTCCCGACGGCGGATGCCCCCTGAGAAAGTCAACAACGAATGTTAACAAGTTCTTTATACAAGGATATAGCGAAGCGGGCTGACAAACATTTGATGTAGTGTGCATTAAACTACTGAAGTACTGCCAACTGTAGCTAGAATCAGTTTTACGTAAATCAAGCTTGTTAGAATACTATCACACTACTTAAATGTATTATTTAACGGTCTGCAGGCTTCGACAGATAGGAATTATTCCCGTACGCACACCCTTATGCGGAATTGCATGACATACAAACTTGTAGATTCAACCTAAGGAACATCTTTTTAAAGGACAAGACACCAAAAGAGGAAGCTGTATTTGGACAAACGTTTGATTTCTTTTGACCAATTCCAGGGTATTGGATATATTACTATTCAGTGATATTACATTATTGTACAGTATAAACAAAGAACATTTTATTCCATTTTTGAGGCATCATAAGGCCTCTGATTTGCCCAGAAAAAGTTCCAGAACCCTGAAGCTATCGATGATGCATGGAATTGACAGATTGATATTTTGATCGAATCGTTAATATTATGATATCTGACCTATGATTGCTGCTCACGTTTATATTGACATCAGTAAACAGATTTTACCTGGAATATGTGGATGTCTACAGTGATAAGCATAGGAAATTGGGGTTCCAAGTTTTTGTATCTTACTTTTAAGGCACACAAGGCAACTAACCTTTCAAGAAATTTGCCAGCTTTCCAACAAGATATGTTTGAAGCCAGCATCTAGTCAGTCAGAGGACTCATCTAATGATAACACAGATCTGGCCATGAAATGTTATCGATATACATGCTTATTTGAACATTCGTATGTGGTTGCCAATATCTTTATATGTAGCAATTTGAGGAAAGTTAAACCATGTATATTTACCACACGAAGGAGGGTCGAACTTTATCATGAAACCGGTATTTAAGCATGAGCAAATATGATATAACTATCGCTTAGTCCGGATTACCTTCCATACTTTTTGAGTCGCATTATAATTTCATTTTTACATTTTCCTGCTTTTTAGTGATAAGTGTCCGAATGATGGTCCAATTTGTTGGAAAAGAAACATTCTATAGGTAAGGTAGACTTGCTCTTTACTCTGTTTTGATGAGCCGTTCCACAACTTATTCTGGTTTGGAGGGGGGCTGGATCCCCCGTATGTAACTTAGAAACGGTAATTCGCATGTTACTGATTTCCGCATACTTGATATCATCCTTTACGACTAAAATGGTTTAAAAAGTTTGAATTTATGTGGGTTAGTACATCACCTGTGGGTCCTCTTGTGTAAAAAGCCCAAGTCGTTTACCCTAATAAAGATGACATGACAAAATGTTTCATTTTCAATTTTCTTCAGATTTACTTGGCTTTTTTACGACCATATATCATAGACTTCTTTTTTGGTATGTAGAACAGGGTAAACTATGGGGTTATAGCATTATATCGTTAAATTTCAAGAAACCTTGGTATTTTGGTCCTGGAAATATCCGTTGGTATTTCCATTGCGTGAAAGCTGTAGAATTCCTTATAATGAAGGAGACTATAATAGAGAAAATTATACAATTCACAGCGTGATTTAAGTCCTTAACAAACCCTATGGCGCCTGTTACTGAGCTATGGTGACCTCAATGATAACATAGTTTCTTGTCTGTACTGTCCTTACACCATCTAACTTTGCTAAAGATCGAGATCTATTACTCGTCTGCATTTACCAGGTGCCTTACCTTTATTTAAGAGACGACGAGTCTCTTGCCTAGATTAAGAAGGTTTAATTACAATACATTATCACTTCTTTTTTCATTTTAGCAATATATTCTCATCAATAAGGGAAATCTATAGGGAAGAAGGAATCTGGGGATTCTTCTCGTGAGTACTTTAACCTCGTTTTCGTAACCAGTAATGGCGTGTATCAGGTAGACCCATTGATCTCTAAAAAAGACTGGATCGAGCTTCCTATTGTATACAACAGAGAAAAAGTGTAGTCACGAGTACTGAACCCCATTAGTTAAGATAGCGCCGTAGTGGCCTCCATTTTACACTGTTTATGAGGTTTATGTTATAGGAACTGAAATGGCGTCCAGCGACTGACCTCACTTTGAAACGGAAGATGCTTCATCCAGTGTTTTTTAGAGATCAGTGGGTAGACCGGTTATTCTCAAGCGGGGATGCATTCCTTCCCAGTGAGGAATCAGGCAGCCTTTGGGAAGAATGAGGACGAAGAGGAAGCATTTAATTATGTTTCTGGCATTTAAGGAAGTCGCAGATATGAGTCCCTATTCCCTCTCGTCTTTCGGGCAAGTACCACTTTACTATTTCAGATGCGAGTTGTCTTTCAATGAACCGAAAACAGTAATCTCGTTACGAAAATGCAGTACCACCTATTTGAAAGTGAACTGCATCTACATAATTTATAATAATTCAAATATTTTTGTTCACTAAGATAGAGTAAGATAACGTATATAGATTTGTTGGTCACCTGTCATTAAATGAGGAACATTATTAGAAAGTGAATCAGCTTCGATCGGAATGAAGGGCTCCGAAGAAAAGGGTTGGTAGCCACGTAGCTAGACGTATGTATACGTACGCTTTCTTGAGCAAGGCAGCTAGAAGTATTTTTCTTACCATCGCATGATTTCACCTTAAGTTTTTGCATCACTTGACCATTCATTCTTTCAAAGTTCTAGTACTTTTACCAGTAGTACTTACTAATACCTGTCATGCACTTTTAATGCCTAAAACGATTTGTAGTGCTTTCCTCGACATAAAAGGGCTTCCAAGCCTTCAGTTGCTCAATAAATTATTTCCTCCTTTTAAGTCTTCTTTTTAAAATCACATGTAAACAATTTACGCTGTGTGCAGACCTCTTCAAAAGGGGAGTCTTCACAAAGCTTCATAAACGTCGTCTCCACAATAGCAATCTCCCTGATTGCCATTGGCAGATGATATGGCAGCTTGAGGTATTTTGATAGAGCATTGGTTATACCACAAAACTGGGAAGGCCTACTAAAGTGAGGTAGTGAGTAAAAAACCGATTCATTAGGTATGAAGTTAACTGTAGGTAGAAAAGAGCTAATTGATAAAACTTCCCGTAAGCTTTACTGTATTGCTGGAAGGCTGTTTTCAAATATTGCTAATTTGTGATGTCTTTGAGACTAGGTAGCATGGGTTAGTGTAGTTTGTTTTATTTAATACTCTATTGACATGGAGAGTAGTTCACGAACGTCACGTCCCCTCAACGTCACGTCAACGTCGAACATTGCCGAGATGACGTGGTGTAAAATAATAAAGACTGTATAATTTCTAACTATTGAAATCGGAGCTGAATCTCTAGTACAAAGTTAGACCCGTGGAATGCCTTTTGTAGAAAATGAAAACAGTACTTCACGGAAATAGGGGACAAAGAAATATAGACTATATTTATACCGTAATAGCAGAAGTGCTTACGATGGAGACACTCGACAAGTTTACGAGTATTCCGGAAAGTTACGATAACTTCATAGACTGATTATATTAAATTTATTAATCAGCTTTCTGACAAAGCGTTTCAAGGTCCAAATATGCAGTCTAAACCAGGAGCAAGCAACATATTAACTGTGTTTTGGGGCACCAAGTATCTACCTGCAGAGAACATTGTTAACATTTTAACGAGAGTGGACTTCTTACCTACTCTTCATGTTGTTTTTATATACGTCCATTTTTCTTGTTACTTGCCAATTTCGTCGGAAGCCATTCCCAAAGGGGAAGAAAATGCATACTATCGTCGTTACTCCGTTCAGTTCCGCTGCAGGATTCCATTTTATAGTTACTAGAAACAGAACTTGCATTGAGTATCGCAGCTACTATCCAAGATGGCGACTGACGTTGAGGAAATCTTGACTGACGTGTGAAATTTATTTCTTCAGCTAACGTCCTCAACGTCTGACGTCGTCAGCCCCATGGCTCATGTGAACAAGAAATTTTACAACTTCACGCAGACGTGACGAACGTCTAGCCTTTCATGTGAAAAGAGTATAAGGCGTGGGGAAATGCACTTGAGACTCGTTAGACGTCTGAAGCTTCTGCAAGGCCATTCTCTAGTTTCTGTAGCAAAAAGAGTGATAAACAGAACCATATGATCGTAATTTAGGCACGTTTGGGTCTGGTATTGCAGCAACACATTTTTATAGTCTGAGAACTAAGAACTAGAGTATTTTCTTGACAAACCTTATGAATGCTGTAAATTGTTTTCTTCCTGTAGTGGCCTCACGTCCTCCCTTATAGGGGAGTTGGTTGCATTTTGGATATCTAGAGCATTATCTTATGCAATCGAATCATTCATCATTCATGATGAGGTGAGTATTCATTGATTTTTTATATCTTAATGTTGATTTTTACACTAGTTTTGCATGGGTTTTGCAACGGAAACGTATGTTGTTGATGTGCTAATAGTGAATTTTTATGTAATTATAATTTATTTTTGTATGTCAAGTGTCATATTCACAGACACATAACCACGATATTTAACTTCGTATTCAGCAATCCGCTATCGCATTATCAATAATTTGTTTTCCAATGCCAAAACTACTGAAAAGTATAATCAACATATCAAGAATTTGCCAGTCCCGAAAACCTACTAAGGAGAAAAGTTCAGATTGAGATCTCTTTCTGTGACTACCTATATGAAATACACAAGCAAGGCAGGCACATTGTAAATGAATTACCAAAGTTAAGGCAGACGCATTTATAGGAGCCAAGGCCATCACCTTTTTACTATTATACCGTATGTTCTATTGTTTAACTTTTTCAATATCATTTCCTCCATAGTGGCTGCAAGTGGTGCAAGTTAATATGTACACAAGGGCAGTATCACAGGTAATAGATTCTTTTTTGTTTAAAAGTTTTGAAACAATGATTTTGTTGTATTCTCTTGCAGCTTATTACTTTCTCTTTCTCCTCTTTCTCCTCTTTCACCACTTCCTTCTTTTTCCTCGTTTACCTCTTTCTCCTTGTTCTCCACTTTCACCTCTTTCTCCTCTTTCTCCTCTTTCTCCTCTTTCTCCTCTTTCTCCTCTTTCTCTTCTTTCTCCTCTTTCTCCTCTTTCTCCTCTTTCTCTTC
>JAAAKL020011067.1:0-13918 GCA_010016065.2 Carybdea cf. marsupialis auct. non (Linnaeus, 1758) | reverse complement strand
TGGGAATCCAGTGGATGTTTCTGTTTTAAAATGTGTTTTGTAGTTCATGAGCAATCGGTAAATCATCGTACCTAGGTCGACGAATTTCTCATTTTGGCGCGAAATTTTCATACTTCCCGAGTCAAACAGCCGTGACATATTGTGTTGAGGCAATGCGGCAGCAAAGGAAAGCAAAATTTAAAGGTATGCATGGCCCCTCATAGTGGCATATGGTTCCAGACTACCCATGTGAATCTACTTTAATGTCAGTAATTATCCCAATCGTTGACTTATCACATATGGGACCAGATTACCACCAAGCTCGTGTATAATGTTTACTTGTAATGATGTAGGCCCCCTATGTCAGCAATGATATTTTGTTATGAAATCATACTGTAAGAAAAATCAAATGCCATAATTCCCGGAAGAAGATATTGAATTGTGTACTATTTGTCTGTTAAGTTTCTAGAATCATACAAGAAACCAAAACAAGGAAATTCAGAAGATGAGGGGTGGGAGGGGAGAGGAAGTAGCAACCCTTTCCCTATTACCTATATTTTTGTACCAAGTCCTGTCCTCTGAAATACTTGAAACAGTTATGTCACAACTATTGAACTTTAATGTGACAGTTTTAATAGATAAAATCTATATTTATTTTTATGGGATGTATATGCCAGGGTTTCCAGTAAAGATCACTTATAATGAAAATGTCCTATAACCTGGAAAACATCCAAATATATAAATTGCCAAAAAGATATTCTAAAAACACAATGCCCCCCCAAGAAAAGTCCTTGAAATCCTTAACACCCACCATACTTGTATTGTACTTACTTGCACATACATAATGTTACCCATGTTACCCATGTATTACTTTTCTGAAATGAGGGCGTGTATTCATGAAGCAGAGAGTTATTTCACCCTGTAAAGCTTGTAGCTAAGGAATCATATAATAAAAATGTAATGGCTTTGAGCTGTAAAAATTTAAGAAATGTAGATACTAGTAAGCTTATCATACCTTATATCTTCAGGGAACATTTGCAACTGTAACACTATGCACTGAAAAGCACAATCCAACAACATGAAATTAAATTAGTTATACATTCAAACATGAAGAGTTTGATTTTTTCAAAGTTTAGGAAGATTTTGATGTTGGGTATGTAGGGTAATTCAAATGGTCATACTGGATATATTATTCCAATTTTCCAACATGAATATAGCAAGTATTTGTACAAGAAGAGCATTGAAAGTCTGTTTTAGTGTTTTATTATTGTTTCTTTACCTTTTGCCTTCAAAGAAGCCACTTAAGAAAATCAGTGTTAAAATTAAGGAATAGGTTAAGAAATTTGGAAATTTTCCCTCATGTATTTTTTCTTATAGCAAATGGAATAGTATAATGTTATGAATCTTATGATGACTTTTTGGCATTGTTGGCATTTACCAGACTCTTTCTATTCATCTGTTTTATATTTGAGAGTGCATATAAAAACACAGGGAAACATCAGATAGAGGCTTGATATATTGAAGGAAATAAGACCTTCTGACTTGGACAGTGAAGTAGTTAAAGCAACAGAGGGCCTATTTCTAAGTTCCTTTTTGTTAAAATAGGGAAAAGTTTTGACGTTATAATATAATATGGTAACCATGCAATTTTGCTTTGGTCAAAATAACCTACTGCAAAGGAGATGTTGTATTTTGTCAATCCAGTGTCATGCCATTGTTGATGCCATTTTTGAACTGCACACTGCTCTTGTAAGGGGCTAGCGCATTACCTATGTACACAAGACTTACTGGAATACACAGCACTCTATCAAGACCAGATTCCTACGTTTACTAATGACCCTTCCAAGAATGGAACTGAAAGAATGTAAAATTAAGAACTAGTCCACAGAAGCCCTGTTTTGTGCCAAAGAATCATAATCAAAGATGTTTCTTCAGAGATCAAGATTTTTCTAATGTCAAACTATACAAGCAGTGATATGTCTGGCCTTCAACTTTTACCACACATTAGAAATTGTGATTAAGCAAGTTTCTTGTTCTTGCTTGTATTATTTGCCATGTAGGCTACTAGAGTATTACAATATTCTATAACACTTTGTTAACATACAATGTTTAGAGACATAGCCAGGATACCTTTTGAAGCCAGATAGGCTTATTGGGTCAGGCCACCTCATGATACGGTAAATCACAGCTGTTTGTAACCCAATTTTATTATGTATTTCTAGTATTTTACATATTACTATACTTTTAACTAGTAAAAAATACCATATTCATGATGTTCATAAATGTTCAAATTCAAAAAAGATGTTTTTTTCTTATAGAAAAGAGGGAGGGGGAATACTAAAGGAGACCTGTGTGAGCTGCAGATAGTGCCACAATATCCATGATGAAGGAGTTTAAAATATTCATGCCGTGATGAGTTCAGGGGTGGCTTTCTTTATTTATGCTTTGTTGCATTTAAATGCAAGGTTTGGAAAACATTATTTCAAGCGAAAAAGACAGCATATTATGCTGACATTGTTAGTAGTTCACCTTTACCCCATGCAAAATCTTTATTAGCTTCTTAATTTTTATTGCGTGCCTCCCAAATACTTCATACCCTATTTAGAAGATTGAGGCCTCCCTAGATATAGAACCCCTGCTTTAATTTTGAATTTCATAAGGTGTTCCCTTAGATAAATAGGACAAGTGTTTTAGGGCCACTATGTGTAGGCTTCTTCAGTCACTCATAGGCTCCTGTTTTTAGCAGTTTTCTCCCTTTAGAAAATGTCATATCTGAAACAGCCCCTCGCACCTTAGTTTATTGATTGCATTCCAATGTGGTATTTGTAGCAAAAACAGTGGGTTAAAAAGAGTTAGGACTAATGATAATAATTGAACTTAAATAAATTATTGGTCCTACAAAATCTTAGAATAGAATGCAGTAGACAATTCATTCTGTTTGGTTGAAAATGCTTTTTTTCGAATGACACTCATCCAAACCTACAACATCATTAATACACATCTAAGAGGATCAAACGGTTCGATATCTTAACAATGATTGGTTAACAAAACGTTTGCACATGGAAACACTATTAGAACAAACGAACATCTAAGACAAAATCTTTTTGGTGGCATAAGTCTGGTTTTGAAAGTTTTATGTATAATTGAACTTAAATTTGTTAACAAAACAGGCAACTGTAGTCGCCTAGCCTTTAGGTTCCATGCCAATTGGTGATACCTAATTTTCTTTTTTCCATAAAACAGTTGCTTCTTTGGAAAGAAAGCATACCAGAGTTTATTGTTAATCTAAGGTGGCTTCCATTGGGTTTGCACCATGGTATAGTATCATAACTTTACAACTTTGGACTGCATGATGGGTCAATATGACAATAATTACTTGCTGAATAGTTCTTGTCATGATTATGCCATAATTATCATCTTCCTTTTAGGCAAAAAAGATTTATGAAAAGGGTTTTCTGAGGTTTAACATTGGTTGTGGTCTGATCCCTGCATTGAAACATACACTGAAACTTCAACTTGGCAAAGATTTGATGACAAAGGAAGGAGTACCTTTACAGAGTGTATTTCATATTGCCATTATTTTACTACGAAAAATTGGAATGCTGTTTGATTTGTCAGATGAAAATGTAGATGTCCAGGAAATCATTGGATTGGAATGCATCTTCGCATTAATGGAAAAGTTAGATAGGTCATACTGTTTTGTTGCAGCTTTAGTGAGTATGAATACACTAAGACTTTTTTCAGATAAGTTCAGAGACTCCTGTCAACATATTGTCCTCTCTAATGGGATAAGAAGACTGTCGTTCTTCATTGCAAAAGATAATACAAAGAGGTACATGGTTGAGTTGTATAACCAGAAGCTGTTACCATACCAAGAGGACTTTATGAAGAACATGGAATGCAATAATTATCATGATTTTCAGACAAATGGTGGAAAGTCGTGCTGTGTACATTTGGTTAAAAGACAGAGTAAAAGATACCGTTTGCTGTTGCAATTTGGACATGATCTTCAGGTGGATGCTATAAATATAATTGCCAAGGTATGTGATCCTTATTAATCTCAAACATGTGCATGTTGCATGGTTATCACATGCAGATTCTGTGCTTATCTTTATCATTTAACTTGTGTTTGGTGCCAACTATGACTATACTGGTGACTAGTTGGGCATTATTTTTTAGTCACTGCTTTACTAATGATGAATAAGTTGTGATACTGGCAAAAACATATAGACCGTTAATGTTCTTTAACCTATTCTTGAGAGAAAGGTATGAATGTCACAAAAGTGCCACATCCTGAAACTTTCAAATATATGTAGATTTCGCAGTGATCAAAGTTCCAATAGTACTATTTTGGGTTACAGGATGCCTTATGCACTGTTTTCCCCCCAAATGATTGGTTTACAAAATTCAATCATAATGTATCTACAATGCTCTAACTATTTTGTATGGAAAAGTTTATTTTTGTATTACATTGATTATACATACAAGTTTGTGATGGGAAAAAAATTCTGGAAGAAAGCAGTTAATTAAAGTTTCTTAAGTTTACGTTCTTGCCGTCATTCTGATTTGAAATTCTGCTGAGGAAAACCCATATGAACCTGCAGTTGCCTCAGTTTAAATGTCTGCTCAAACTTACATGTAAGTTGTAAAACATTTAAATGCCTGTATCCTTCTTGCAGGAGATTTTTACTTTCCCAACTTCCCTTTACTATTACTTTTCTTTGCATCATTTACAAAGTTGCCTGCTATATTGCCTTAGTACTCAGGATAAAACTATGTTACCCATTTGCAACCTGTGGATGAAAGGTATGATAAAGTATCATCACCATTTATTTTTTTAAGCTTTCTTTTATCTGGCATTGAGCTATTGCCTTTACTACTTTTGTGCTTTTTTGCTTGTCAGCAGCATCGTCTTTTTGTAGCCCAAGGAAAATAAACTCCATCAGAGTGTCATGTTTCTAGTTCAGCTTTGCTCTTTCTTTTCCTCTTCTTTGTGCAATGTAAAACTTCAGAGCTCTCTATGTGGCTTCTTCCCCTCTCCTTCAAATATACACTTTACTAGCCATTGCATTACACTTTTTGTAGTGATTTCTATGATTTTTCCCTTCAAAGCCAATTTCCCTATTAACTTGCTGAGTATGGCTGATTGCTTGAATACTAGCCAATACTAGCTTTGAATCTCTTTATCCTTCCTCACTAAATGCCCAATCTTCTTAATTAGCAAGTAGATAGGAGAACTCCCCCAATGACATGAGCATATATTCATTACAGCAACCACTACACCTTTCCTTTTAGGGGGATGGGGTGATGGCAGTGACACTGGAACTAGGAGAGTAGGGATTAAGTATGATTCACTTAATATCATCGTCTCTCATCTTATCATCAATTTGTGGCTGTAAAGAACTATCAATGTGTGACAGGGTCACTATTCCGTATCAGAACATATTATCAGAATAGTTTCATAAGTGACAAGGTATCTGGTTGCATAGGTATCATTTCAGCATGTTAGAGCTGAAACTGAAACTATGACTGACGACTTAGGCATGGCCAATAGTTTCCGTTTCCCACACTTTTTGCATACTATGTTACTGATTCTGTATTGCTATCAATAACAAATTGCAATACTTAACGAGAATTCTACCATGCAACAGGAACTTGCTTCTGTAAACATAACCAGCATCACTAGTTTTGTTTCGAAATAGTTTGGTAAAGTTATACTCTACATCTGTCGTATCGATCTAGGCAAGAATCTACAATGTTTGCACCAAGATCACCCATTTTTTCTGTCTGTTTGTTAAACCAAGAAGTAGACCCAATCATACAAACTGTTTTGTTGTTTGCCGCTAGTCAACCTTATAACTTGTGTCAGAAGTCATCAATACAAAGAAAAATGGGTGAAGACTGGAAAACAAAGTTATGGCAAGTAGGAGCCCTAATCACCAAGGTTGAAGAACCTCAACAATGTCTGGAAGAAGGATGACAAGACCGGAAGCATGGGACTCAGTTACCAGCAGCTGCCCCAGTCATAACCATTAATGGATTAACCTTAATTAAGGTTTGCCAGGGATTGTAAACTGAAATGTTTTCATGGTATTAAGGATGACAAATCCTTAGAAGATTGGAGCGTGAATGCCAATAGAGCCATCAGGGCCCAGCAGTTGACCAATGACGAGACCCTGGATTTCCTTCTTCACTACTTGGAAGGGGCAGCAAAGGATGAAGGACGTTTACAGCCTCCAAGGGAGCGATGTAGCCCAGAACACGTTTATGGGATCCTGTGGGAAGTTATCCTGCAAGGGTGCTCACAAACCCAAAGGGGGCAAAATTGTATGGATGGAGACAGAGGCACACAGTGGGATTAAATGGGGGGTCAAGCGGACATATGACAATAACATACGGTAAGCACCAGCTTCAGGTGCTTAAGTACATTTTAGAAATATTCTAGGGTGTGGTATGCAAAATATTGATTTTCAAGAACTGAGATATGATTTTTTATGAGTTTTTGGCTCAAAAATCCAAGTTGGGACCAAAAGATAGAAGGGTAGAAATTTTGCGGAAATCCTACATCTACGAATGAACTTCAAACAGGCATATCTTAAGAAATAATTGGAATTAGAAGACAAATAAAACCATTTTTTGATACTACAGAAACTGAACTTTTTTCCATGTCCTAAAGTCATTTGAAGAAGTTATCAAAATTTGATGTCCACTTGGGAACCCACTGTGAGGCATAAAGAAACCATCCGTGACTATTCACATGCTTTGCTCTAAAAAGTAGACAAGATCAAATGCTACCACCCCAGAAGCATCACGGAAGAGGACAGGGTGCTAGGAGACCAGTTTGTGGAAATTGTGTATGACAAGAACTTGAAAAGGGAACTCAAGCAACAAATCAGAGACCAGCCTCAGAAGATATTCCTGCAGATAAGAATAGAAGCTGCTAGGTGGATGGATGAAGATGATGACTCCCCTGCATCCTCTGGTACTATGAGTGATACTGACCCAGCTGATGAACACTGTAACACTGTCAACCCCACAAGAAATGATGACCTCATGAAAAGCCTCATTTCAGGCCAGGAAGCATTGCAACAAAGCCTTCAACAACAACAACAAGCCCTGGCAGAGCAGCAAAAGTTGCTTTCCAAGCTGATGGGGAAAGTAACACCACAACAGACTACCCTTTGAGAAAACCCCCTACTGTTATGATTGCAGACACTCTGGACACTATCATAGAGACTGCCCGGTCCAGAAGTACAGGAATGAATCAGGAATCTCCACGTCTATGAGCCAAGTCATGGAGCACAAAGAAGGCTCGCAGAAACCATGTCTTGTTGCCAGCACTCTTGTCATCGCAGCTTTAATAGCTGGAGTCGCCACTGCATGTCTACATGTCACCACTACATGATGCTGGATCGACTGTGTCATTACTCCCAGAGTCATATTTTGTAGACAAGATCCAACCAGTCACCAACCAAGTCAAAAGTAAAGGATGCCATATCAGACTTTGTGCTACAAATGGTTTTGACATCCCATATGTTGGGTATGTCACTGTGGATCTAAAGGTTGAGTACGTCACCATCCCCAACTGTGGCATCTTCCCCTGAAGTTGACAAACAGAGATCAAAAGTTCCTGGCCTTATGGGCACCAACATTTTGGCTCAAGTCCAAAGGTTCCAATCACTGTTAAGCCAAAGAAATCAGGCTGCTCCAACCAGCATCCCAATTGGAATTGTAAGGGTGCCTAGTAAAAAGGCAGTGCTAGTTGCTGCTCATTCAGGTTCTACAATTGATATCACTGGACCTTCCAGGACACGTTCGTGTTGGACCCACATTGGTTGATGCACCCCAAGGCTTTTACCCAGCCCAAATCATCAATCCAAGCAGCAAGGATATTTGGCTCAAACCCAAGACATGGCTAGCAACTGTAACACCAGTACAGCAAATCATCTCAGATGTGGACCTACAACTTCAGCTGACAAGTAATGACATAACAGTGTCCCACATTTATCATGAAAACCAACCACCTTGTTCACTCGAATTTCAAGACTGATTTTGTGAAATCACTTCTTAGTACTTTTCCAAGAACAAATCAACAGAAAGAGCCAGCTTTCTCAATGCTGAACAAACATCTTTTGTGTTGAACGAGAAGAACTCGGGTGCATGCCTGGATTTTGTCACAGAATCTATACAGCAGATGAAATCCCTGTTAGCTAAAGACATTGTCGTATACCTCCACATCAGTTCCAGGAAGTAAAGGACCACCTCCAGAAAGTGCTAGATCAGGGTGTCATACGACCATGTTCAAGTGAATACTTCTCCCCTGTTGTCCTGGTCAGGAAGAAATCAGGCAGTCTGCAGCTATGTGTTGACCATTGCCAGCTTAAAAGCAAAACACTACTTGATGCCTACCCACTACCAAGGATCGAGGGATCACTTGATGCCCTTGGGGTGCTCAGTTTTTCTCAACAATTGATCTTGCCTCTGCATACAGTCAAGTGGAAGTGGATTCTCGTGATAGACACAAAACTGCTCTCACCACACCTATTGGTCTGTTTGAATGCAACAGGATGTCATGTGGAGTCATCAATGGACCAGCAACCTTCCAAAGGCTGTTGGAAGGGATCTTCTGTGAAGAAATACCAAGCAGTCTTCTGGTGTAATTGGATGACCTACTGCAGGTAGCAGCAAAAGCACGGAATTATACTTGGGACAGATCCATCTCCACTATCCCTCCCAAGCTATCATCTGGGACACGTGTGTTCTTACAACAAAGAAATATTCGATCTAAGATTGATGGATGAGCTGCATGTTTTGTGTTATGGAACACAAAGGGGTCAATCTCTACCATCACACCCATGGATGGAGAGGGGAAACCAAAGATTGTGAATCATGCAGAAATACAAGTGTGTCCATTCCCACTAAGAATTCCTAGAGATCAGATTCCTACAGATTATTCCCTCAATTTCACAGAGCTCTCAAATGAGTCAAGCCAAAGTTTAGATTCAGACAGTGATGAAAATTGTGCAAATATGGATCCTGGCATGATCGTCCAACTCCAGCAACCAGCTAATGGAAACAGACGAGCCTTGCTATCAGCAGCAGGAATCCGAGAAGATGTATTGTACCTTTTAGAGGTTCTACAAGGATGACTGCAGGACAACACAGCAACATATTTCATGAGGCCAGATCTGCTGTCTAAGCTAGTATTACATAGCAAAAGCACTATCTAATCTGGTGCACAAAAGACTCGAATTCATGTAGACAACAGTTGCCAAAAAGACATTAACATGGAGAGCATCAACGATTGGATTCACTCTAAGGTTGGCATCCATCGGATTGGCATAATCGTTACAGAATCATATGATAGTTTCATTATCTTTATCACATGACACAGTATATTTCCTGCGATTGAAAAAACTCTCAACACTGAAACAGAAGTGGTTGGCACAGTTAGACACTTCTTAGCAATTTTTGCAGATTTTGGGGATCTCCAAGCATTTTGTCTTGATCTTATAAGATGATTATTGCAAGGATGTACGGGTATTTTTCTATAACTTAAGATCAATTCACATAATCGACACTTGACCTGATTGTTATTAGTCTGATCAACATGATTTAAACGGTTATACTTTTGTATGGTAAAAAGAATGTTGTGAATGATTGAGGCCAGAGAGTAGATATGTCAATATGATGCCCCATGAAAGTCTTTTAATTACCACAGCTCTGATCCCTAGAAGTTTTAGTGATTTTCTTTAAGTTGACTCTGAGTTTTACCAACTTGAGGTGAACCAATTCCTAAGTTTTTACCAACTCATTTGTGAGTCGACTCATTGCAACAGTTAACTGGCCTCTCCAGAATTTTGCGGACTCAAGGTGAACCAATTCCTAATGTATTTCATCAATTCAACAGTTTACCATTTCTCTTGGATGATATTGATGCAGCTTGGAGGTGGTTTCTTTTAATGACTCCAGTGACCATGAACCTTGGTGTAAGTCAATTTTAAGCACAATGAGAACTGAAAAAGAATACTAAAATTAACCATAAGTTTAAATAAAGTTAATTGTGGGTTTCTATATTCTGTTTGTTTGTCAAAAATATAGGACAAGACAGATTTAGAAACTTTGATTATAACTTCAGGCTTTATTTGAGTGGGTTTGCATATAGGTTTGTGTTGTTTAATATTCTTGTCATATGATTTTTTGGAATGGCAGAACAGAGTCAACTCACAGTTTAGGATGAAGTAATTGTTTGATTAAGTCACTATGGACAGCACTAGTTACCATGCTCCTTTGGCAATGCCATCATCATAGGCTTTGGATGGGTCATTTGAGATTGTGAATGGAACTTGAGGTTTGCAGAATATTGGTTTTGCATCAGGTTTGAATTTCAAATCCTGTTTATAATCATTAGGTCTCCCCAAGTCTTGCTTAAAGAGATACTAAAATTGTTTTCCTAGTTTCCAGCAGTCATGTAGAAGCTCCAAGTCTGGATCTGCAATTGAGACATGTGAATCAGCTTCATTATAAAATAGGTAATGGCAATGGCCTATTTCAGTGCTAAATCACGACTAGTTCTTGGTGTTTGGATGGTTTGTTTTCCCAGGATGTTTAGATCTGACATCTTGATAACTGTGTAGTTAATTTCAGTATTGATACTGTTCACAGGATTTGTGTTAATTCCAGTAAACATCCCAATCACTGGTAGTTTGTGATTGGTTGCTGACTTGTAGTGGTAATGCAGCCACAGTCAGCTTTGGCTTTCCAAACTGATCCTGCACTACAACTACCACACATGCAGCATCTTCATGTCACGCACGTTCTCCGCATTCTTGGTTCATGATATCCGGTGGCTGACAAGAGTAGTTGAATGGTTTTTCCGACTCATAGAACATTAGCACCCTCGCCACAGCCTCCAATTCTGATGAGGGTTTTCTTGACCAAAGGCAAAAACAGAGATCATAAGAACCATCATGAGTAATGACCTTTAGAGAATCAAGATTTAGGATAATGTCCGCAGAGAAGTTAGGTATCAGTGAAAATTTTTGGGGATACTGTTTGTCTTTATATGTACGGGCACCACATAATATCCTTGAGGTTTCTTTGTAAGGTATATAAAAGCCATGTTGATGCTGCTAGATGAAGGAGTTATCTTCCAGTTTGTTACCCTGGCAACACTGGAATTGAATAGAGCTATCTGCACCATCTGTATCCACGAGTGCATTGAGTTTTATATTGCACATAGGTATGGTGATCTTGGCCTTCTTCAGGTTACGATTCATGTCACAGCTGTGACAGTTTCTAGGTTAGTTCCCTGAGGTCAAAGCCATAACAGTTTTGCTAAGGAACTTATCAGATGATGTGCAAACTTTTGCAAAGTGGCCGTGTTTACCACCTTTCTTATAGGTGGCCTCATAAGCAAGACATTTAGACCTAGAGTACTTTTTATAGCCACAGAAGCAGCGTTTCTGTTCAGAAAAGCTGGCAGAGGCTGTCACTTCATGGCTGTTAGCTCCATCTTCAGCTGGCTGTGTTTCTATGATGTTAGCTGCAGTGGTGGCAGATAGAGTGATATGACAAAGTCTGCTTCTCAGCCATATCTAATGTTCTGGTACCTTCATAGGCAGTGTTAAAGTCAACTTTATTCTTTTCAAGCAGAGATTGGCGGCATATTGGAGCTGAAATGAGGTCCTTTTTATGATCCTCTGCTGAATCATGTAGGAAATTGCAGTCTTTTTGCAAGCTTTTTCAGTTTTTGAAGATATTGGTCACGTGGTTAACCAGATTCTTGCTTACATCACGAAAAGATGTGTCTGGCAAAGACTTCATTCTTGGGTTTCTCCTATATAGACTGAGGGGATTTGGATAGCTTTTTCATAAAAGGTAGATTTGGTTATCAATGAGTACATGAACGGACCAATGAAGTTTACTTGTATATCTGATTTGTTTATCTCTGCCTCTGTAGTTGTAGTGAAGCTTCCCAAAAACAAGTTGAATGTTCTTTTTCATGCCTGTGGTGCTAGGTTTTAAGGACATTTAGCTTGGATCTGTGGCTAGGACAGGTGGTCTCGGGTCTCTATTCATCACTTCTCAAGTGTAGTAAGTTGGTATAGTCAAAATACAAAATGAAGAGAAGAGCATTAAGTGTTTTGAAAATCAAGCTTTACTACAGTTTAAAACAGAACCTCATGGTGTCTAAAAGAAACAAAAAGAACACATAAATAACCCAGTTAAAGTTAGATTAGTAATAATACAGTAACAGTTACATGAAGGATTTTTGTCACAGTCCATACATACATGAACACGTTTGTTGATGATATAGATTTATAAAACTTTGTGACTCTGCCATAGGGCAGCACTTGATTACAAACCCAGATTGTAGGAAGATGTATACAGATGACTGCTTCCATATAATAGTTAAAGCTAGGTCTTCTTTCACTTGGCCATTCTAGAAACCATTGCTTTGTAGACAAAAAGAATTGGGCCTTTTCGGTTAACCATTTAGTTAAACGGAAACTGATTGGTCAAAACAACACCAATCTGGCAGTCAGAGTTCCAATTGGCTACGTTGAAAAAGTGTTGGGTATAATTTTCATTGATACCCTTTTCAATTTCATATTTTGATAATTTTGTACTTTGTATTTTGAGAAGTGTCAGATGAAAATGCTGTAAATTCTAAAATGAATTTGCTATTTCGTGCAGACATGCATGAACGTAAGAAACAAGTAGTACAAATTGAGTGATATACTTCTTCATCCTTATCTTCTTTTCCTTAATGTTGAGGAGGCATTTACACAATTTGGTTTCCATCCATGCTGTCTTATCATGATTACTAACATCTGCTATATGCTGAAACTTCGTTTTGTCATTTAAGATCATTTCCAATTTAGTGACGTAGTTACTCTTGTTTATTATCACCATCCCACAAGTAGTCATTGTAGTTACTGCTGCTTTACTTAGAGACTTCTAGCCAATGGCTGCAAGATATAATATAACAGCTAATGCAGTCTTCTTTTTGATGTGCGAGATCATCATGTAGAAACATCTCTTCAACTATCTTACTGTGGTACAATCTAGCTTTGACAATCCTTTGTGGTGTGTGTTTGAGACAAAGTTCACTAATGAAACATTTCCTGATGAAATCCATCATGTTCCAGTAATTGCAAAGTTTTCCTCGAATAAGCATCGTCAAATAAACAAATTTAAATCACTGATGTGAAGTTAAGTGAATCATCACCTGAAATGTATAGATACTGTCTTTGTTGCCTCCCGTAAGCCATCATTCTGCTGAAAAAAACCTTGTGTTTTTAACCAGTCGTTCGTTTTTCAATAGTGTTACTGTGTTTCAGTTGTGAACTGTGTTTATTGTTTCATCCATCATGTTTATACTGCATATTCTCCTGGTTTTGGCCTCCATAACAGTTGTTCTCTCTTTTTCTACTTATCAATCTTCTATTCAATTGTCAATATTTATCACTGCTCTGATGTTACTTTCTTTGTTACCTGCTCGTTGTTATTATGCTATGAAACCGTACTAATTTGTATATCATTTAGTAGGGATGTAATTGTTCTGACTATTATCGATCAAAAACCTTAGACAAAATATAATTTTCCATATCTCTTTCTTTATTCAAGTAATTGATGGTGTATTCCTTGGGATTAATGCATCCGTTATTGTGTCATATCTCTTTCTCTATTCATAGTAATTGATGGTGTATTCCTTGGGACTAATGCATCCGTTTATTGTGTCATATCTCTTTCTCTATTCATAGTAATTGATGGTGTATTCCTTGGGACTAATGCATCCGTTATTGTGTCATATCTCTTTCTCTATTCATAGTAGTTGATGGTGTATTCCTTGGGACTAATGCATCCGTTATTGTGTCATATCTCTTTCTCTATTCATAGTAATTGATGGTGTATTCCTTGGGACTAATGCATC
>JAAAKL020011066.1:0-13919 GCA_010016065.2 Carybdea cf. marsupialis auct. non (Linnaeus, 1758) | reverse complement strand
ATCCTATTGGTTGCTAGCCTAGGTTTTAGACTTGCTGATTGGCTAGACGATTTGCCATATCGTCATATCGTCAAAATATTCGATTTGCTGAAGCAAACCGTTTCGTCAACTTATGCTGACGGTTTGAGACGTTTTCGTCCAAATCGTTTCGTTTCGTTTCGTTTCGTCTAATACATCACGTAGTGTGAATGGGGCTTAAGACTGACTTGGTACTTGAAGTGCACCTTTTGTAATCAATGAAACCAATGGATTTTGCAGGGTATCCTTCCATTCATATTTTGATCTTCTACAGTCGATTCACTACACAGGATATTTTCACTATCTATATGCCCCTCTCCTTGTTGCGAATCTAAACAGGGAGTTAAATTACTGCATAAGCTTTACACTGTGTCTCCAGCTCTTTTTTCGCAAACATAGGTTCGATCATACACAGTTTTCTTGCAAATGATAGAAATGAACCTGCAACTGTCTTGTCTTGCAGTTTAAAATTATTTTTCTGCCTCTGCTTTTATTTCCTCTAATGACCGTCGTTATAAAAGCTAGAGAAATAAAGAAGCAAAAATACCTATTTCTCAACTCCTCCTTTATTATGACCACTGTCGCCCAGGCCACATTGTATTCCTAACTTATGCATTTTCAATATCTAATGCCTTTGATGGCAGACGGCCTCTACACTGCACGCTTTATGAACTTGTGCCACTTGCATCAAATTCCTTTCCCCTAGCTCCTCAATTTCATCTCTCCGCCTTTTCTGCTTTCTCAAGCAAGTTGATGTCTTTACATATTGCAAACGTAATTCAAATCCTGATATTTGAAGAAAATGTTTGAAAATACAAAATTTTGAAGATAAGTCATGCCCTGATTCCATTTAAGAAGATTCACCATAGTATCCATAAAATGTTTTTGTTTACGCTTAGAACTTCTTTTGCATATTTAGGAGAGCTGCTTTTATATGGGGCTAATCTGCACTCCTTATACCTGCTGCTTACTATGTCTTACAATGTTTATACTTGCTGCATATTTATCCAAGATAAATGATATACCTATAGTAACCGTGTGTTGTCTGAGTTTTATCCTGAAAGAAACACTTAATGTCTCAAGCGTCAAAAGTCTGGATAACGAAGAGGAAAGATCCCAGTATTCGGTGCCAACCTGTTTTCAGTTTCACTTACTCGCCAATCACTCAACCTTACAAGTACTAAGGATGTAATGTCATATTTACAATTAACTAGGAAGGCTATCCTATTGGCTAAACTTTGCAGACTTACACCAGAACTCGAAACAGAAATATTTGTAAGCAGGAATGAAAAACGTAACGCAGATGAGTTACAATTAACAGTCTGTTCATTTACATTCTACCAAGCAACTTTCATTAATTGTCTTGTTGACTTCAATTTTGACTGCCATTGTTTTCCTAGTTTATGCTGTTAAATTTTTTAATGAAAATGTATGCACTCAACATTTTTACTGCCACCCCCTCTAATATGCTTCTGGTGGTAAGGGTAGACATATCGTTTCCTTTTCGAACATGTTCCTAGGGCACAGAACTAAGGCACTTCTTAAACATTATAGTGTTCTACAACATAAAGTTTAGTTTTTGAATTAAACTATTTACAATGTCAGGAAAGGCTCTGTCATTGAATTCAGTTTACAGATGAAATAAAACTTTCTTCGCTAGCACATATTAATTCAATATTTCCTTTCACAAAAAGTCCATTGTGGTCCCTCGTGACCATTTTAAAAATGTGTGTAGTGTTAATAGTTGTTTTTAATTTTAAGTTGTTATGTAATTTCCAACTGCAGGGACTTACGTCTAAGTCGTTAGGCTTCAACACTTTTTGACTTAATGAAGAAGAAGAAGGGCCTACGTCATGCCGGTTGCTTTAATCCAATGATTGTTTCATTAGTTTTTTATAGTAAAACACGGAAATTTTGTTCTTCTGCATCACTTCCCCTCGTTATTAACCTTAGATATTTCCTTTGCTATGATATGTATCCTTTTTTCTTCTTGCATTTTCCCCACGCCAGTGTGTAATGTCTAGTAGTTTTTGTAGAACTTACGTTTCTGTTAAAGTGTTGAATTTATGGACAATCAGTCCACCGGTGCCAAATGAAAACTAGAAAAGTATCAGCGTAAATTAATTTTAACAGCGTTAAGTTCACGACCTCATTGAAACATGTTCACTTAAATCTTTGGACAAATATAGATCTGTCACTTAACCGACATGTGCGTTCCAATTAGAAGGTGAGTGAAATGAAACACTTAAATACAATTTTTATAAAGAAATCAACTTCACCAAGTACCGGATAAGCAACGTTCAACGCTGACAATTGATCAATGCTAAGCCGCAGCTGAAACTGGGCTGAAAAACATGGTTGCTGATGAAATGGGTGTAAATGAAAAATGCCCATTTTGAAGCCCTTTCACCCACTCCAGTCAAATTTGCTAGCAATAAACGGTTATGAATACTTGCCAAACACAAGTTCCTGACATAGTGAATATAAAAATCTTATCGAAGAATTGCAAAGGCTGTGTTCGGAAAGGCTGTTTTCGATTCACAGAATGGTCAATTAGCAATAACGAGTATTTCTAAGAATCAAGGAATCTTGTTTGAAGGTCAAATATTTCAGCCTAGCTTTAACATAAAGCGCGGATTCTTCTAGAGTTTTTTACTGGTCAGAGCACATAGAAGAATAATTAACTAAATCAGCGTGGTATATAGTTAACTAACGTTAGATGTTGTTTCAAGGGCCGACACACTATTGCTGCTGTTTTGATTTCCTCAAGATCTAAATGTTATCTATTTATTTTTCATATAAGAGTGTTCCAAGTCTCCAAGCTCCAGAGTCGCTGTGATGGATGTCATAGTTTATAGCCTTTCCACTCTGTCAATGAAATCTTGTGACAGTCTTAGGCACATCCTAAGCACCCTTAACTCATAACAGATTTGAGCCTATCATCTCATCAGGGATTAAACCTCTCGCAATTTTCCCCTGAGGGTTGGGTTGTGTTGAAAATGAGGTCTAATCGTACAGCACCAGCAAATGAAACTTTGCGTAAATGTAGATGGGTTTTCAATCATCCTCACACTGCGCTTAATACGTGTTTACTAACTAACTACATATTTTTGGTCACTCAAATTTAGGGTTCTTTTTTATGGCAATATAAAGAAGAACCCTTTGTGCCCTCTAACAAATCCCAAAGGTTTTACTATTTTGCTTTTTAGTTATATATCTGGCAAAGCGTCACAAGTGATTTAAAAGAGCAGAGGTAGATCTGAGCTCATTACTGATTTGAGAAACGACTGAAACCTTTAGCAAGCATGCAGCTATTCAAATATACTAGGTTGTTAATTCATCAATTCCAATGAACTAACTTTGTCTAGCTCAATTATTTATGTCAAAATGCGCATATCAAGTTTATAGACATGAATAAAAATGACTATCACCTTGTAAATCATGCATTAATAGTAGTTTTGTTGATACTTTTTACATTGGGAATTCCAAAGAAGCCAAAAACAGATGTCAGGTCACCCGACCAAGTTTTTCTCAGTTATTATTCTACTAAAACTGAAGCTGGAAACTAAGTAGCTGGAAAGTAAGTCGTGTTTTACAAATAGTCTCCCATTGCAGTGGGATATGCAGGAATGTCTCATTGGATAGGCTAATTTCAACCTATTTAACTAAGGCTGGAGAGAGAGAGAGTCTCCTAACTAAAGATATTGGCTACGCTTCACCATGCCAAGGTTAGTATTATGACTCTATCCCTTTCTTACCGGTTTTTTTACCGGTACTGGTAGAAGAGGAACCAATTACGAAATCTACTGAAAATCCTGATTCATTACTTTATGTTTTCATGCATGTTTAGTGGTATGAATAATAAGGCATTCTATCTCCAATAAAAGAAAAAGAAACTTTTACAAAAGCTATTAAATGGTATATCATCTCTTTTCACAGTAATGTTTGACAAAACATGTTCTCTGAGAAGAGAGGATTTGAAATGATAAGTTTGAGTAGATACTAGAGAAATAGAAGGGTGTGTCATCAACTGGATTCTAACCCTAACTAACTAGAGTATTGGGAGCTAATGTGGCGACTAGAGAAACAACTCTATCAACGGGGCTCACCTAGCATAGTTGGCAGAGCGCACGCCGCGAATGCGTGGTGACCTACCTCTCTATGTCTCTAGTATCTATTCAAACTTATCATATGTTTTTGTAAGTCAAATTGATCACGCCGATAATAAAAAACATGGTGTCTCTTAAGCGGGATTTTATACATTACATATCGTATCTGACAATGCTAAAAGGAAAGTTAGCAGTAACAGTCAATACAAGCAACCCGGCAATAAAATGTTGCGTTATAGCTTTTACTGGCAAGCAAACGATATCAATTGCCCGATATCTACATCTCATTAAAACTCTTGTAGAAAAAACGCCTCAAAAGAAGGAATATCATCTTTTTACTCATACGATTCGATAGATTACGTCACTGTAATATCTTTCGTCCCCTTGGGATAGAATAGATATACAACGTTCAAAAGTATTATAATCTAACACAAAATTTCTTTTCAATATTCAAATTACATAGTATATTTTTCTTGTGGCAGGTGATCATGAACTACCAAGGAAGTTTGGGTTTTTTACATACAATCATAACAGCATCTTCTTTTAGAAATATTAAAAATAAACTTGTTATGACAATGATATCAACATTATTCGCCCTGAGTAAAAACTGGACAAAAATGACAACGCTGCTGATAATAACTAGAGTAATTTATGTCAAAATGACAAAAAAGTAATGAAGGCAGGGTATCAATTTATATTAAGAATGCATTACCAGATTTTTTGTTGGTTGGTATCAAAATCAGATTTCTATCCACCGTAGCCACAAGGGGCTATTAGGGGCTATGCCCCCTAGGTTTACCATTAGCCCTCTTAAATTCTCCAGTCAGGATTCAAACAGAAGCGATACTACTGCCATGGCAGGCATAATCTATTATATAAGCTATTTTTGACAAAATAAACTATCAGATATACAGGAAATGAATAGAACATTGGTGTAAGTTTGATTTCTACTAGCCTTCTAGATGCACGTTACGTCTGATTTTAAGATGAATGAGATTATAGGTGAATTACCCAAGAAACCATTGGGTCTTATGATATGAGCATAAGACACTGAATCAGAATTCTAGCAATAATTAATCCTTGACTGGCAACTCGTAATAAGGATTTACACTTCAGTAGAAAAGTGCAATATTGTAGAGGCTGTTTCCTTCCTGGAAGAAAGAGGAGTCTCCATTTTCTGAAGATTCTTCTTCTTAACCCTCTATTGGTCTAGAGGAGATTCTACTGGGTTGCTGGTACGATACTATGTTAGCCATTGTTCTGTTCACTGACAATGTTAAATCTATTTCTTGTCTCCAATAATATGGCTTCCTGGCTCAAATAATATATTTTTATTGCAAATTGGCGCCAGTGTTCATTAGTATTTTTATTCGTAGACTTAAAAATGCAACATTGTATGCGTTAACAGTACAAAATCAACTGGAGGAGGGGTCATCAGTATTTTTAAACTACGTAGACACACTTTTATGGTCATTGCTCTGCGATTTTTGAAGAGTTAAGAAGTACAGCAGTAACTGTTACAGGCAAATCGTGCCACATACAGTTGCCTTGATAAGATGATGATAGGAAGAAGTACTATGAAGAGGTTACTAATCCATCTCTTATGAAAAGTAAAATGGCCAAGAAATGGCAAATGTTACCATTTGCTCGAGGTTACACGTGCATTCTTGGAAACGACTGTAATTTAGTGCATTTTTTCGTTCCGTCAATCTACAGACAATCGGCCTTGAATATACATATTCTTACTGACTACAAAAGCATACTTTCACAATTTACACCCTACTTAAATTTTGGTAAATCTTCCCTCCTCGATTGTAACTGTTGCCTTCCTCATTGATATCATTTATAAACATGATCGTTCTCCAGCTCATATGAGCATTAGTGTTATTTTTTTCTACTTTGATCGTCAGGCTTCTACTTAAAGTACACAACATTGTATTGGATAAACCGAAATGTTTTGCAACACCAATTTTGTTGAAGGTTCTATAACGTATTATATGACTACACTTTATAGCTGCAAAATGTATTTTTAACTGATAAAAAATGACTGGTATGAAAAGTCTTTAGGCAACGGCATTCATTTTTATAAGAACTAAGCTAAAACGTCCGTGGGATTTGATATTTGGGCGTTTGTGAGGGTTAGTCAAGCCTACTAGAAACTCGTATCAAATTTCTTAACCTGGTTACGAGCCCAGGTTACCATTTGATAAACGTAAAGAAGTCCTAGGGAGGCTAGATTGGGAAGAAACAGAAATGATACTGATTGATGATACTAATTGTAATTTTAAAGGTGGAAATAATATTGCCTACATGCTAAAGCCCTTAAGTCTTTATATTTTGAATATCATATAGAACAGCCGATTAAGACAAACGCTGGAGTTGGAGCGACTGTGAATAACTCCGGGGAACAGCGGGTGAACTGGTTATCCATAGACGGTTTCTTTACCACCAATTCTCGATAGATTTTACAATTTTATAAATAGACGTAATGTACGCAAGTGCACATAGGCAAAACTAATTGTATTTCCCGACAAATGCGTAAACATTGTACACTTGTAGTTCACAGAGACACAACTCACCATCGTCCGAAAATAACCCACGTTTGCACAAACGGGAAAATGACCTACATAAATTGAAGGAAAATACTGGCAATTTTATTAAAAATAATGGTAGTCATCTAATTTAATCTGTAGTGAACAGTAGAATCTATTCAGTAATATTCGATGTACTACCTTTCTACTTCCTTTAATGTAGCTATTACAATTCTAGTTGATGTTTATGCCATTGTTGGAATGTAGCAAACATTATACTGCTGATATAAATGAGCTAATCACGGTGCTGTAACCACCAAATATGTATTACTTAAAACATTCAATCCTCTTTGAAATTATAGGAGGGGCTATAGCCACCCCCCACCAGTGGTTACTTAACTGAATCAGACAAAATCTTTTGGAAGTATAATTGATGAAAAACTGACAGGGAGATATACAGTTTGTGCCTAAGGTATTTCAGCTTTCAGAAAATAGAAAAATATCCTTCCACAATCCGAACTATATGATGTGTACCTTGCAATAGTAGAGAGTTGCATACGTTGTACTGACGAATTTGGGGTAAAACCTGAGAAATAAAAATTATGTGCCCTCAAATTCTGCAGCTTCGAGCTTAAATTTACCTATCAAACATACAAGGATAAAAGATAACTGGTCATCTTCATGGTAAAATAGAAAACCTCTTACGGACTTAACGATAAAACCAACGGAATTTGATCCCATGATCTAAGCATTCGCGGCTTATACTCTACCAATTAAGCAAGGTGAACTCGACTGATAACATACCCTATTTCTCCTATTACTACATTAGCTCC
Organism: Carybdea cf. marsupialis auct. non (Linnaeus, 1758); assembly: GCA_010016065.2. Taxonomy (NCBI): domain Eukaryota; kingdom Metazoa; phylum Cnidaria; class Cubozoa; order Carybdeida; family Carybdeidae; genus Carybdea; species Carybdea cf. marsupialis auct. non (Linnaeus, 1758). Next base: position 6,428 of record JAAAKL020011066.1, on the reverse strand, counting down.
CAATGCTTCACCTGTAGACATCGACTTCCAGCTCTACGAAATTTTGGAAGTAAATCTCCTTGCACTATGTGACTTGACCACGACTACACTTCAGTGCCTAATTGTAGGATGTCAAATAGCAGTTTCTCAACATTTTCACCCCCGATTTCACGTAATGATACCCACATTTTATGATATTTTTATGAAAAATACCCCAAAGGCTGAAAATCCCAGGGAAAAATACAAAAATCACTCTAACAGCACTTAATTGTGATTTGTGAAAATTTCTAAAAGTAACCACCCGTACGGCTTATTCGACCCCCTACAATTAAGCACAGAAGAGGACTAAATGTAAAATGAAAAGGTATATCCTTCAACTTTACTGTAAGTCATTGATAGGAAACCAATTTACAAAACAAAACAACTCACATAACAAAGTAAGATAAAGTTGAAACCAAGTAAAGTAGAGTACCACGTACAGTCTTTGTCCATCCCGGAAATTTTAAAAGTCATTTTGTAACCGATTATTAGCCAGTATCAAAGGCCTAATCATCTCTCGTTGGTAACTACTACAGCAAACACAATTGATATTTTCACAATCATTATTCGATTTGTACACCTTAGCACCGTAAACTACCATAAAGTCAATACACTTTCAAAAGAAGTAGTAGTCGGGTTGCGACTCGTGCATTGGAGCCCATAACCAGTGAATTATGAGCCAGCCAGCTCACTCGGCCACGATATCTGAATTTAGACTTGTTAAAATGCACAGGAGAACATTGTAAAACATATCGTTTCACGCCCAAGAAACTTTCTCAACTTTTCCTTAATTAATAAAATGTCCATCATCAGGTGCCTGGGATTACATACTTAGAGTAAACAACTCTGATCGAGTGGTTACAATTGAAAACAGCAAGCACATGTTTGTATTGTGTTTGAAAAAGCAAATGAAGATAATAAAAACTTTATTGGGATCAAAACGTATTCATCGTGAGACATGGTAACTGTTAAGCAGGTTGACAATATATGCAGTAGCCACTGGATCCCCAAGTTCGTTCGTTCCTATCGTATATCTCGTATTATCATCAATGTGGCTTCATGTTAGTATCAACTGCCTGTATACAAAAGGTGCAAGAAAACTTGGCAGCAATTTATTGCCTGCTCTCCATTGGAGCAAATATGAGGAGGATCACTACAAAACTCATTACTAAGAAATTAAAGGAGTCTTCAGTATAGGTTCAGATTGGGAAGATCAACAACTGATTGAATCTTTATCCTCAATAATATAATTAAAAACTTAGTAAATCCTTGATAGCAATCTAAGTAGACTTAGCAGATGTATATGGTCGTATTCCCAGGGACCTACTTTTTTGAGTGATTGGATTACAGACAGGTGCCAAATACCTTGTTAAGATTCTAGGGACCATGTACCAAGAGACAACAACTTTAATCAAAGGCATGCAGTACAAGATTAACATTCTAGTTTGTTGCTGCCAATGGGGACAGGAGTCCCCCATATGGTTTAGTTGGTGCTTTGACTTTGTCGTGAAAGTTGCTGCCCATGCTATTGATACTTCATTCCCGAATGACTGGGGTACATCCTTAATTTACAACATCCCCAATTACTGTTATAATAGAGAACAGAGAACTAATGGTAGAGCATCTGGGACTGGTATTATACATTTGATGTATGCTGATGATCTAGTACTCTTCTGTAGGTTTGTCGCTGAAGCTGATAAATTAGTCGCGTATCTCAGGTAACATACTAGAGAATGTGTAGGAATCGCAAAAAAATTGTAGAGCTGCTGGATGGAGTTCATAAGAGGCATGAGGAGGTGATGCTGGAGATGCAAGGAACATGCATCTGACTCAGCCGGATAGAACTTCAGCCTTAAATACAACAACAATGACATTCTAAGGATAACAAAGACAACAGGATCAATGAGGATCTATGGACTTTTTCAATACCCTGAGTGCATTGGACACATTTGCTGCTCTAGCAATACAGCCCTGACAAAGAGGGTTCTCTTTGCAAGACCAAACAGACCCTACTATAGATCTTAGTGGGCTAAAAATTACCAATCTTCTCGATATATCCTGAGACAAGACAAGAAAAGAATTTGCTGACCTCTTCCGTGCTAAGATAGCTCAACTCCACTGTAGACAAGTCGATTGACGTAGGACACTATAAGCAACAAGCAAGCATACGTGGTAAATTTATACGGTATCATTTGCATATCACATATTATTTATATTACCTCCCCCAGTTTTTACACCCTTCAGATTCACATAACTACCGAAGAATACAAATACCAAGTCTGGGGACAGTACGTACCTATCTCTATCTCTATCAACCTAGTCGTTTTATCATCATCCACTCTCACCATAGCTCTCTATTGCCAGAGTAGGTTGGTAATCAATCTTATGTCTAAGGTGTCTACACGAAATCCTCTCACCCTCTTCACCGGTAATGCATGTCGTATCATATCAAACGCCTTTTCGAAATCGACCAATCACAAAATAAATATCTCTGCTTCTCTTTGACTCTCTCCATAAGAGACCTCAACAGAAAATTTACATTCCTAGCCCCTTATCCTTTCATTAAACCAAATTGTACTTCATCTACCGACTCTTGAGCTTTTCTGTTTTTGTATTACCTTTAAAACTATCTTTGCAACTCTCTCATGGTGCAGATTTTTTTATGTATTTCTAAGTCCACCGCTCCAAACCTTTTTCAGTATAACAAGCTTTTTCAAAATAAAAAAAGATGTATATTACGTAAGTTGATATTACCTTTTCTAGCAATTATCTTAAAATAACTTGTTGTTTGCTTAATATCATTGAGAAGAAACTTACAATTTCTTTCACTACACCTATCTACAAAAAGACACGATAGACATAACGACCTCTATCCATCAGAAAGTCGGTGGGTTAAAGTTTTCTTTCGAATGTTTTTATATCAAATTTTACCCCTGCCTTTAGCGCCTACGGTTTGCATCCCACTTCGTATTCTTGTTTTTGCACAATTGCACACAGTACCATTGATCTTTATTTCACAAGAGTCCTGCTTGTTGTCCCGCATTCCATCTTGGCTCATCGAAACTATCAAAGTGTTGCCTACATAACAGAGGTACAACCTATCGAGGTTACTCTGTTGTAACTTTGTGGGGTACATGGAATTATTCCTGCTTCAAGCAAGTTCACTAGGAAATAGAAAAGCACTTACTGATGACAACACACTTTCAGGAGACGTGTTAAAGACCATAATATTGAGTGACAACAGTCGGAACAGATTAAACCTATTACTCTCCAGTGAATAGATTGTAGTACAACAACAAGAATGAAATTGTCAACTTTTTGATAACTACAAAGATACAGCTTGCAATAACAGTCTTTTTTCTCGCTTTTTCACGAAAGGGTCTCTCAATTCTATGCAATCACATCTGTAGGTTCTATCTTATGCAGCATCGCATTCTTTATTGTCATGTCGTCTTTTCAATAACCTCCTTCAAATATTACTTAGCTACATCGCATTATGTTCCCCCTGTCTTTTTAAAGTTCACATTAGTGCTTTGCCATACTTTTTTATTGTTATTACGTAGTTATTACGTAATTATCGTTAATAAGTATATGTCCTGCTTTTGCTCCAGTGTCGTTATACCTCCTTATTTTCTTAAAAGTGATCAAAGACAGACACAGAAACATTTTCTGTTCTGTCCTCTCTGGTACCTCTCAAGAAATTTCTGCTGTAGAAAAAACAGCCTTATCTCGGGATAGTATAGGTTTCTTTGGTTGTTTTAGCAAGTTAGAAAGTAAAAAGCGAGAGTTAAAACAAAAAGAAGAGGCAGAGAGGTGATATACAGTAAGATCTTGTTTTCTTTGAATCAAGGTCTAAAAGGCGAAAAAGCCAGCTCAGTAATTGCAAAATTGTAATTTTGTACGAGTAATTTTTATAAAGTTAAAGATCTCTAGGAACATCTGTTGTTATTAAAAACGCAACAGTTTTAAAATGTTGGTTGTTTGTAATTTCTGACTTCTAGGTTGCTTGCTGATTTACAAGTGTGTTAAAAGGAGCTGCTCTGATTACTTGAGTAGAAAGCACTAGCATGAGAAAGCCATTTTACAATTATACAAAAGTATATGTAATAGATATTTTGACAATAAAATGTCAAAATTTTATGACCTTGGTTGTCAAAGTACCGCACCGCACTATCAAAAACATTCGTTAAAATGATTGTACCTAATATGCGGTCATTCTCCATTTCGTTGTATATAGGATTTCTGAATTTACTGCATCAGTTTAATCCACTATTCAGATGTCAATCAAGTAAAAGTTTTCCCACAATTATCCCCGTTATGTTTAAATATAAAACTGAGAGGTGTTAAAAATCTTCTGCAGAAGAATACCGTCATTTCAATGGCATTTACAACTGATATTTGGACTTTGAAAACCACTATTCTGTCATCGATTTGACAGGATGTTTACCTTGCAGAAAGTTTAAGCAAAGGCGTTTGCTGCTTGATCCACTACAGTTGCCACCAAATCATAACTGCTAAATTATTCTCAATAAAATTCTTAAATGTTAGATATATACTACATCGATTCTTAGAATATGAAACTGTTTGTACTTAGTGATGATACAACGAAATATACAAGAGTGTCTTAGTAAGCTTGTCGTATCCATCCGCATGCTCTTGACATACTCTGAAAGTTGCTGTTCACAACGCTATTGGTGAAATACCTGGATCGCCAGAAAATTTGATTATTGAATAAGACATTGCCAAACATCTTAACAAATGCCACAAAGTTACATAAAATTCTAACAAAATCGATTATATTTAACCGCAGACACTGGATTTCATTCACGCCATCGATGAACTGTGCGATCTTTAAAGAGATATGGCTTGTTGACCGAGACAACGATTGGCTTTGTCGATCAACGATACGAAACTGATGAGCGTCAAGGTCTAGCGAAGAATGGAATATCTGTTCTTGCGACTTTCAAAGCCACTGGAGGCACTTGTTCAGCGATGTCATCCATTACCTTGATTACAAACAATCGAATGTAAAGAAACGGAAAATCAATCGAAATCAAACACTGTTGCAAAGAGCTTGAATCCCGAATTGAAGAAGCGCTTTTAAATTGATCTCTCAACAATTATTACCACATGCTTTCAATGTTCATTGATCCGCTTTATAATGATCTCCTTATTATGAGTAAAATATGCATATGACCGATCTTCTAGAGTTTCCGTCTTTTAAGTGGGACTATGATAAAGAGAAGCTGTCAATGCTTACCAGAGCTGGGATCGAACCCGGACCAGTGATTTTCAATGCAAGATTTTTAGACCAAACGCTCTACAGACATCGCTCAAATCCTGCAAAGTTATCCAGCCCTGCTCTTTTAAGGTCTGGCTGCTGACACTCCTGAGAATACCTATTGTCATAATGGAGTCCAATCTGAAAAGCCAAACCGAATAGTATGCAACGTTGCTTTTTTATAGGACATCACTTGCGTTGGAGCCCAGAACGTGTTTAAATCGATACCAGAAGTTCTCAAAGCGGATCCTTAGGATACCGGAAAAGTGGTTTTAGAAGGACCATGAAGTATTACCAAGGATCTACCATTGCGTGGCTGGCCATCCAGGTTGAACAGTCTTCCAGGGAAGAGTTGCGAAGTTATCCGTCGATTACTATGCGCAAGACAAAGTGAACAGTCTCTGATTCTCCATGTTTCAATTTAACTACTTGAATTCAATTGCGACATTTGCTTGATATTTGTGATATTTTCGTGTACTTGCTGTCACTTACCTACACTCGCCATTATTTGCGACTATACTCTTATAGTATACAAAAACAGACGAATTCTTACAGGTAGAATGTCTTGCCATCTGAGCCAATCAGGAGGAAGACTCCACCACAACTGACGTATAAAATTCCAACCTCAAACTTTAGACTGAGAGTCCGCTGACCGCTGGCTGTGGGTCACTTCAGCAACAGCCATAGAATTGTGGAGTCTCACTTTCTCTATTGTTGCCAAGGCTTGGGTTGTTGCTCTTTGATTGAAATAAAGTGCCTGCAGCGATTACAAATGCGGAGGGAAAGTGAGGACGTCACAAATCAAAAGTTTTAGAAATTGTACGATTTGACTCCAGATATCGAAAAGCAAGCTTCGAATAGGCTGTTTCCCAAAGTAGCAGACCTGTAGTGTATATACTGTTTAAACTAGAGGTGTTTGAATCTCAAAACTTCTGGTCAAAACTCTGTTGATATTCTTTGGTTCCTGAAGTTAGGAACCAGCACGAAACAATAGGGTTTTGTTAGAGAGATTCAAAACTTTGAAACCTGATATCTCCGTGTTTGGAAAGGGCACCACTCTCAACTTTGACCATCAACGTTCTCACTAATAGGGTAAAATGAAAATTGAGTTTTTCCCCATAATTCAAAA
>JAAAKL020011065.1:0-13919 GCA_010016065.2 Carybdea cf. marsupialis auct. non (Linnaeus, 1758) | reverse complement strand
TTTTACCTGCTTGGCCGTACACTTGAAAAGTGTTTCCACTTCTATACCTCTTACGCTAATAAAACTTGAATTGGTGGGAATACTGTTGTTAGTCACATTCTAATAAGAAATTCAAAGAGAAGAAAAATGAATGGCATTGTTTCCACTGATGAAAATATTTATGCATAAACATTCCTTTCACTGTCTAACAAAGTAAAGAAAAATTTATCTGGGAAAGAGCAAATGATATCTGCACTATCATTTGTTGATTAAAATACATCGAAAGAGCCCCTTATATGTGTGTCTCACTTCTTCGTATTGCATTTTGATTATTAAAACATAATTACTGACAGCTTCATTTTTTCTGACCCCTTATGTTTCTCATCTTATGCCGACTCTGATTCCGAGATTCCCAGGACCTTAATTTATAGTAGGCTCTTGTTTGTTTTAATTATACTAACCCTAGCAGCATTGATTACTTACAATTTTATGGAAGGCCTAGACCAGAGAATAACTCTTAAAAGAAAAAGAAAGAGCTGTGTCAGAATGTTAAAATTATAGTCTTCAATTTTCTCTGAAAAACGATGACTTTCGTAATCCCCAGTAAAACACTACTAGACAAGGGTGAGAACAAAAATGAACTCCCCTGAGTGCGTGAGCCGTTGACAGCTTTCTGAAGGAAAACATGCATACCATGCAGAGGTAGATTTACAATGATAACAGGTCAGTGGTTCTTTCCGAATAATAGTTTAATGGGAAATTTAGTTTAAATATATACGTCGTAATCTCTGCTTGAAAGTGAGAAACAATGATGATCGTATGATTCATAGACGAGTTGTCAGTCCTTCTTATGTATGGAAATCTGGAATTTCCTGGCTTCATACCAGGACTATTGGATTGAGTATTTACAGAGGCTAGAAGTGATTTGTTTATCATTATACAGTTAGGTAAGCTTTGGTTCGTAGACTGACGCAGATTCCTTTGAAATCCTAATCATGTTGCTTCAGTCGAGGTCGCGAGGAAATGTTTGACACGGCATGATCGATAAGAAGATGATGACAGTCATGATTGGAAACGTGTGAAAAAAGGCACGTCTCCCAACCAAACTTTTTGCGTAAACAAAAATAGTTGTATGACACTGAAACCAAGAAATCACATTGACGGTAGATCATTTAAACTGGTAAAGTGAGATAAATTATCAAACATGCCCCCTTGTGCTGCCACCGTTTGCTTTGAAAACAACTAAATTCTAAACTAGGAAAAATTTATAAATGACAACAATAATGATTAAAAGTTTTTCCCATGGTAGTTTCACAGCTACCGTAAAAACTGTTGCCATGGAATGTCGAATGCAAACATAGATTTTAGCTACTGATTAGATAATCCCCCTTTACTACAAGAACATTGTTTCCCAGTTATTTCTGAAAAGAAGAGTAGAAACATATTTTAGATATATTTACCTATAAATAATACAAGTCGTACGTTGTAATGACAACGAAAACACACTTTTTCAAAATGAGAAAAACGAAATTAGTTTAAACTTTAAACTAAAGTCAACTTAGGAAATGCCTTAAGATCACATTTGATTTTACATTTTAAGCTGTAAATTAAGCCTAGAGAAGTCTCAGAAAGCGTTCAAGTAGCGAAGATTATGGATGTTATAGTTATTGTCACCTTAATGAGTGGCATGATTGAGGTCAACTCTATCACTAAAGCCATGCTCGTGAGGAAGTCTCCCGAATCTTTAAAAAACGTGCTATAGTCACAACTGGAGCGTAACATAAGGAACTGTCATCTTTACCAAATAATGATATGCAAGCCCGGTGCAGTTATTTTACTCAAATTCTTAATCCAGTAGGCTGTAAGCAACAACCACACATACATGTATGCAGCATATGTAAAACATATGTTAATTGCTCAATCTTTTCAGATAATTTCCGTCTCTTCTCCCGCATCTTCACTGCTTCTTGAATATTTTGCTCTTGAATGTCCTTTAGCACGAAGGTGACTTGCAAGGCGGGCTTTGGGCTTCATTGGTGCAAAACAGATATGGCAAATGAACTTTGTTACCATTCTTGAACCACTAAGGTCTTGATGCTTTAACACTTGGTTGTGTATCATCAAATATTTCTTCAGCTCAGAAACGGATTTTCAGATCTTATTGCAGATTACACATGTAGTGTCAGTAGGAAGGAGAGGTAGCCTGGTGTGACTACTTTTGTTGTCATGAGATTTCATATTGTTGACATAACCTACTTTGGAAAAAGTCAACCGTTTCACAAATATCACGTTTAACAGAGGCGTGTCTTAATCTATCTCTCTCGCTCGAACAAATTACTTCCTAAACAAAGTGTTTGCTCCCATGCAGCTCTATCTAACGTCTTTTCTTCCCAGTTACAAACATCTATTTGCATGGCTTTAAGATTTTCCTTCACGTTGTCTTTGAGCGTCATCTAAGGCTTATGTCTTGTCTCGTTTTCCTGTTATTAGCTCAGCGTAGAAAAGTTTTCTTGGGAAGAATCTCATCCTTCATTCTCACAAAGTGTCCAGTCCATCGCATCCTGTTGAACCATAGCGTCAATACTCGTATACTCGTACAACCACTTCTTTCAAGTATAACAGTGGCAGGTATTAAGTGTCAGTTATTAGTGACTGCCATTTTATGTAAAGGATGTGCCTTAAACATTTCTGATGAAAACGATCCAACCAGCTTATATCCCTCCGGTGAGTTGTTTAAGTCTCCGAGGACTAAGAAGATATGTTAGTACACAGGTCTTGTAGACTTCGATTTTTATCTGAATTCGGATACCCTGTCAGACCACACCCTGCTTTCCAGCTTACCAAAGGCAACACTTGCTTTCTGTATGAGGGCATAGATGACAGAATCGAGACTGACATCCCTAGAGATTGTACTTCCAAAGTAAGGAAAAGTGTTCACCACATTAAGCCTAATATCTTTCACTACAATCGATGGTTCCTTGTAAGGCATGCCAGGAGGCGGAGTGAACATGACCTTCGATTTTTTGGTCCTAATTGTGAGATCAAAAGCATCAGAGCCTGGAGAGAAGCGATTCATTACCAACTGCAAATCTTCCTCAGAGTGGGTCACAAAGTCTGCATCATCGGCATACAAGAGCTCTCGAATGAAAGAGTTAAATACTAACGACCTTGCATTAAATCTCCTCAGGTTGAACAGCTTCTCTGTTGTTCTTACTCTGATAGATGCTCTGCTTCACAGTCTTGAAAGGCATATGACAAGAGCATGGTAAAATAAATAGGGAAGAGTATTGGTGCGAGAATATCTCCTTGCTTCACTCCATTATCTACAGAGATTTCCTTTGAGAGTAACCCATTGAAACACAGGCGCGCTTTCATGTCGTGGTGAATATTGTTGTTTAATTAGGTTGACAAACACATAGTTTAGGTCAGCAAACACTTAGTTTAATGGGGTTTGCTGTTCAATGCATTTTTCTTGAAACTGCCTAGCAGAGAAAATCATGTCAGTAGTATCTCTTCCTTCTCTGAAGCATTGTGCTTCCAGATTTACTGAGGGAGTGATGAAAAAGGTTAACCTGTTTAATAGGAGGCAGGCAAGAACTTTTCCAACTGCTTCTAGCAGCATTATGCCTCGATGATTATTACACACAGATATAGAATGTTTTCCTTTGTACAATGAAAGCAGTATGCCATCAATCCAGTCCTGTGGAGCAAACATAACATCCCACTCCCACTGAAGACTAGGCTTTACTTCGCTTTAATCATACCAATAGCAATTTGTGCCAGCGAGACTTGGACAATCCTTGCGGAGGATGAAAGAAGACTAAATGCGTTCGAAAAGAAATGTCTTAGGAACATACTTGGAGTTACACTATACGATCGTGTCAGAACTGAAAAAGTAAGAGAGTTAGTGGGCATTGAGATGACTATCACAGACATTATTCGCAAGAAACGAATGAAATGGTTCGGTCACATCATCCGTTTGCCAAGCTCTAGTCACGTAAGAGCTTCTTATAGGGATGACTTCACTTGCAAGCGCCCAAAAGGAAGGCCGCCAAAGCGTTGGTTTGACCAACTAAGATGGGGCACTAAGCTGCCGATACTGACAGCTGAAAGGACATGTCAAGACAGAAAGAAGTGGCGGAATTGCATCAGGAAGAATGTGGCGAGGGTCTCTACAGTACACAATTAAGTCAAGTAAGTAAGTCAATATGATAAAGTGATGATAAAGTATCACTTTGCATTTAGTTAATGCAGACTTTTTATCTCAAATCTTCAACCTCGACTTCTTGTGCATTGAACACTATCTTTCTTTTGACTGTTGTTTATTTTGAGACGGTTTCCAGTTACAATGGTTGACATCCACTCAGCAGCACAACGAGCATTGCAAGACAAAAAACAGTTTTTTGAGATTTAATTCTCAAAACCAATTAAAAACTAGAGAGACCTACAGTTTTGGACTTTAGAATATGAAAGTTCCCCTATCTCCCATTAAGTTTGAAAAAGGGCATTTTAGAGACTTAAATGTCAGACCTCCTACTGCTAAGCGGAGAGGCCTAAAAAACAAATAATACCAGGAATAGACACTCCTTTCATGTGGCAAGTGTGTTGCGTCATTTTTTCTATTTTCACACAAGTTTAGTAAAAACTTTAATAAAGGCAGCTTTAAAAAGGAAAAAATGAGGAACAAATCAGTATTAGGCATTTTCAATATGTCCATTTTATTAGACTTTAATACTTTGGGGTCGATTTAATTAATGCTAGGTCCAACAGATCATCTATAAAGTAAGCAAAATCTTACCAGTGAATTCTTACGATCGGAAGTGTTTGCGTTTGCATCCAAACTGTTCAATTCTTTTCCGTGTGTACCTAAAGTGAGTGGGCATGGACAAAAAATATAACCATGAACGTTTTCTCGTTGAGCTCTGAAACATAGTAGTGTTACTGAGGAATATCAAGAGAAGATTGACGTCGACAGTATTTGGAGACGGGTGGGAACGCTGGGGAGGCAGGACCAAAGACATTTACAAAACAGAAAATTCGTAGCAAGAGCTGCGTGTTTTTCACTGACGGAAATAATAATAGTTTCTCTCCAAGAAGCTTAACCCAAACGGTAAATTTGGAATCATGGTTACTACAAATTTTCGGGAATTCAACTTTCCCATTATGACGATAATTTAATATACATAACACCAGAATATTCAACAAATATTTACGCCAGTTCTAAAGAAAACATATTCCTATATTATGTGGACGTTCTATCAGCAAATACCGAAATTGTGACGCTGTCATGGATCACGTCGATATAGACTACAAATAAATTAATCCGACGAGTATATTTCCAAGTCATTAAGCATTGACGTCTTGTTTACTTTTTTTGTTGACAGGTGAAATGGATTTGAAGACCATGACCAAAGATGAAGCATAAATCAAGTGTCAAGTAGGTCTTCATATAAGAGAAAAAACAGAGAAGAGAGAGAATCAGCCCAAAACTAGCCCAATAATCTAACTCCAACCTTAACATAGGCCAAAACTAGGCCAATTATTTACCACTACCCCCCTCCAAAAAAAGCAAAACAGCCCAATCGTTAAAATCTAGTCCTACAAATCGCCCAAAACTACCCATTGTTTCGAGGAAAAGCTTCCGAAACAGTCGTTATCTTCGAGTTGTAAGTTACCGCGGACGCGTAATGCGTCACGAGTTCCAAGGAAAACTGGAAATATAACCAAGCAAAGTACATCGATGTGACGTTGTGACGCTGATCCCTAAACTCAAGTCATTTTAGCGATATTAAGCACACTATAAAATTAGTCGATACAAAGACAATGGCAAGGCATTTGTTCCAATCCTTACCTTTCTGCGAGCTCGTTAGATTGCTTTTCGCGTGCGGTGAGACGGGTTGTAACGGGCGAAGAGGCTCCAAAGGGCCAAGTTGACTTTTCGGTGTCGCTGATAACATGTGATACGCTGGCATCAAGCCGGACCTTTCTCGCGGTGATCCTGATGTCGATGGTGGGCTCTCCTCCTTTGATGCACGGACAGGAATGTGCGATGTCTTCTTCCCTTGTTGATTAATCTTAATTGATACATGATCTGTTTTAGTACGTGGCTCCTCTTGTTGGACCCTAATGCGACCCCCAGACGAAGTAGGACGCTCCGATGGTGCTTCGTCACCAGGTACATCAACATGCTCCTCGAAATTTACTAATTGATGTTCTTTTGTAGCGGCGACATCAATTATCTAGTTAAGATAAGATTATCTCGATGAATCATTTCAAAAACACCTTATATGGAGTGTCTTGGCCCAAAAAATCAACAAGTAAAGAAAAGACCCACTACACGCTGTTCTCTTTCGTCAGGGAGAGTGGCAAGACTCTCCCAAGACTCCACTAGAGACTTTCACTTCAGACTCCTATACTACGCCATTGTAATTGCTGGCAGCCTAATTTTGTAATTGTCTGCATCTCACGGTGTATGATGATTCAAGACAAAGTAATGCAAGACAAGCAACGACAGCGTATCGTAGGATAGTATGCGTACATTAGGTAACAGGTAGACATGTTTTGAAGGTAATCGAAAGAGAACTAAAGAAACTTCAATGTGACAGATAAAAAAGTCTCAATGTTATTTAAAAAACACACTAAATCTTACCATCTTCAGGTATTCAGGTCAAAACGGGGATACTTGAATCTGTAGCAAGAAACGCTCACTTACGACTTTTCAGTTACTAATTATTGATACAAGATCAGGGAACGAATCTTTGCACTAACTGGTAGTTATTTTGCAGAAATGGTATAAAAAATACAAGATGAAAACATCTCCTATCTGGAATAGAAACAGGTACTTCTAAGTACAATGCTAGAGAAAGAATAAGTTTTAGAATGCCATCTATCAAGAAACCGTTGGACTTGTCAATGGATAAGATTTCACTAAAAGTGCTTAATACACTGACAAATGACTAAAGAAAAACCCAAAAAAGGGAACTGCAATACCGACAGGATTTTGTCTTCCTCGACTCCACTGGAATAATCCTGTTGACATACTGATGAAGGATAATACCACAACACTAACACAATGAGAAGATTCTGCAAAATAAGACTACGTCTTTACTCATTGCTGATGTGGACACAACTGAATGCCCGTCGGATTTTTCCAGTGGATGTAAGGAAGCCTGAGGAAGATGAAACGTTGTTCATATTGCAGTTTCCATTATTGGTTTGTCTCTTTACAAGACGTTTAAAAGGATTAAGGTGAAACGAACTGAATTGTCTATGTTTTTGCTCTGAGTAGAATACTCCACGCTGATTAGATATCTGCTCGTTTTATTTTAACGAAGGATACCCATGATTACTTTCCATTGCTAACTACGATCAAACATCGGATCTGTATCATACCTCATTAGTTGCTCTAACAACAAAGGTAACAAAGTAAGGCAGCGAAGGCATTTCAAATTATAGTTACCAAATGCACCAATCAAAAAAGTAAAAGACGAATAATGAAGTGGTCTTCCAAAGGCTTCTGTCATTGATGACAGATCCGTCGTAACAGTACCTAATTACATAATCATCGCCATAATTGTGCCTAAGCTGCTGCTAATTGCAAGAGGTACTTCGAAGCCGTGATCCGAGAGAGGGCTTCTACTGTATGAATCGGGTTTCCATAAACTCACGAAATCTGTTCTGGAAGGAGACTTTACAGTTTACAGTTGCATTAACAAGTTATGTAAAGAAATATGGAGAACAAAGATGATCTTGTCTTATATAGATTTTAGTTCTGACATGATCTGTTAGTACTATTCAGTACAGCATCCCCATTCTTGACAATACTCTAATATTCAAAAGAATAATCATTCCAATGATTGGTGGGGCTCACAGCTCAATCGATTGACCAACTGATCCGGAAAGGAACAGATATCAAATTGAGGTCCGATTTGATCAGTGTTGATTTATCCAAATCGAAATAGTTTGGTATCTAAATTGCTCTTGCTACCCAACGAGCAAGTGTGGATGAACTTTGGTGCAGTGATTGCAAAGAACAGCGAGTTTAAACTTACAGATAAGATCAGACTTTCAACGGGTTAAATATTTTTATGAAAAAGGAAGAGTTATTTTCATACTTAATGAAAGAAGACGATAGATGTGGGTGCGTTTGCACAAGGCATTTCAATGACACGGTCAATCTGGCAGTGGCAGCTGTTAATCACGTGATTATTACAGATCTCTCCATGGGCTGTTTGATAAAATTCGCTTTAAAAAGTTGTTTTACTTTTTATTTCTACTTCTTTCAAAGAAACTCGATACTTTGAAGTGGCAACCCTGCTTTGTAATGAGCGAAGGATTTAAAAAGAATCAATAAGCGATTGGTGTAAATAAGAAGCAGGGATGAAAGGGAAAGCTCCCCTCCCACCGTTTACTAGGCAGTTTATCACAACATTTGAAGAGTAAGAAGAGAGAGAGTTTTGTAAATAAAAAAGCGTAACAGTAACACAGTAACACTGTCTTTGTTAGAAAGTACTTCTAGAAAATGACAATAAGACATTAGCTTGATGATGGTCATATTAAACTTCTGCAATTACCTTGGTTGATCTTGGTGCTGCGGCTACTTCTTTCCCATCAATGTCATCTTCACTATCACTACCAAGACTTGGCACGCTAAGATTAGCACTGGCACTTACTACTGCTGCACTGGGTTCACTAGTGGCTGTCATAGTTGGCATTCGTGGAGTGTGCGAAACATCCAGATAGTCACGCTCTCCATCAAATCGTTGTCGAATATCAACATCGGTATCGAGGTCCGACGGAGTAATGATATTACTCTCACTGTCATTCTGTTGACCAACTGGCTCGTTTCCATATTGAAACATAACCTGTTCGTCATCACTACCATGATGTTCTACAAGAACTATCAGCTGATCGTCAAATTCTAGATCAACTGGCTCGGCCGCTGCTTCGTCCGGCCCTTCGACGGCACCGACATGAGTTTCGTCTGGTAGGATCTCATTACAAGCCGCCATCTTAGTCAATTTATGACCTCGATTAATAATATTTATTGTCTCGATATTGTTGTCCGATTCCTCTTTCGTTTCCTTCAAAACGTTAGAATTATCTGGACTTGAATTAGTATCAATCATTCTATCTCTCTTCGCTTCCGAAGATGCGCTGGAAGGAGTTGACGACAGAGGACCCACTTTCAACAATTGGTTATCCTCATATCCTTCTCGTTGGATTTCAAATCCTTGCATCTCATCCACATCAGCTCTCAGTGTATCTCTTTGATTTTCTGTGGCATGGCTTTCACCGTTCTTCCGCATGGCTCTATGAATAAAAGAAACAAGCAAGGAATAAAGATATCCCATCTGTAAATGAGTAAAAGGTGTTCTTAAACTTTGAGTGTTTTAGAGGCTCTTATTTTAAATGCAGAGAAAAAGACAAGTGAAACTTTCTTTAAAAAAGAGAGACTTCAGGCTTACACGACAGACTTCGCTAAACGTAGGCGAGAAATTTTTGGCTTGCCATGAGACGGAAGACATTACGAACAGAATAAAAACCGAGTAGAAGGATTGCAAGTAACTGAGATCATTAAATGATAGTTCAACTGGAACGAAGATGCAGGCAAATTCCGAATCCTGTTCGAATTCTCCGATTGTTGACAGTGACCCTTTGTGAGCCAAGAACCATGTTCCTTAAAATAAAACACCTCTCTGTAAGTGCCGAAATAATGTCACAATATTTCCAACAGAAGCCCATATTATAAGTAGTAACATTCTGATACTAAGGATACAACGAACTGGAAGATTTTGTTAAGGTGACGCTAACGTGAGCGTTAAATGTAAAAACGGGTTCAAAAAAATGATACTTCCTTCTTTCTCTTGGATGATAGCAAACACTTTTCCGTCTTTGGCAGTATTTTACGATATTCAATAAAGAACCCAGCAATCGAGCACTCATAAAGGCTTATGGTAGAGTCTCCCTAACATAAATGCCTATCCCATACTTGAGGTATTAGAAGGCACAAAATGGTGCCGAGACTTAATGTAATTACACCACAGGTACAAACTGGTCGGATGTCTTCTCTACTGGCTTGTAACTTTTTAAACAGAAGTCTAAAATTATGCGATGTAGAATATTTATCTGTGGTCTCTGCACTGCAGAAGTCATCTGTAGTGGCTCAACGTCTTTAATAGAATCCTCATAATTGTACGATGTAGAAAACTTCTCAAGTATGTACCAGTAAACATTTCGTGGATGGCGTGGACCTTCAAACGGCACGCAATACAACATAAGGTCTTTGCGACATTTACGTAATAAAACCTCGCAGTGACGTCTGAAATATGCGTTACGAGGTTAACACACTAATATGGATTTGTCAGTAGCCTGTCATTTCCAGCTCAAAGAGCAACTAAAACAACGGGTGGAGTTTGTTACATGAAGGTGTAGGTTCTGCAAATATATTACCCCCTTTCCCATAAATTTCCATGTTTACCCTCCAAAATAAACGCCAATCGGGAATGTCATAAACTTAAATAATCGTCCACTGTATATATCTCAATGGAAAATGCAAAAGATCTGAAGATTAAATTAGCAGAGATTTAGTCAAGAGATCATTGAAAAAAATCAAATTAGACGTTATTACTTAAATACAATGACTGTAATCAAACAAATGAATCTGAGCATGCAATGTGTCGTCGAGAATGAATAACTGTGTGACATCAAGCTTTGATTAAACCTATCCACTACACTAGGGCAGCTCTAGATCGCCCTACTTTTCATCTTCTGTATAAAGCGGTGTTAAATCACACCTTCTCATTTAAATGATTGATTTGCTTGATAAATTTTTTAAAGAATTAGATATTACGAGACTTTTAACTTTTTCGCATGAAATGTAATCTTTCTGACGTAAGGGTGTCAAATTTTCCAGGTGATAAACACCAGAAACATGCATGAAAGTAAACTACAACTGCACTGTTACTACCGAGCCCTTATTTGCTTCACCTAGCCCCCCGTTGTTTACATTTTCTCTTTCTAGCGAAGTTAATCTGCCATGCCTATTAATATCCGACTGTGAAAACATGAGATTTACGACGGCAAAACACCGTCATAAGGTACCAAAGAAAGGATTTGTAAATATTAATCCACCTTAATGAGATTATATCTGATAAATGGTATTATTAAGTAAGGAATACTATATCGGGGTCAACCTACTCAGTAAACATCTGTTCTTGAAGGTAAAGTTCGGTTCCATTTACTTCATTATTTACCTTCTCACTTCCCTCCCTACCTTCCCACTTACCTACTCACCTACCTACCAGCCTACCCACCTCCCTGCCTACCGACCTCCCTGCGTACCGACCTCCCTGCCTACCGACCTCCCTGCCTACCGACCTCCCTGCCTACCGACCTGCCTGCCTACCGACCTGCCTGCCTACCGACCTCCCTGCCTACCGACCTCCCTGCCTACCGACCTGCCTGCCTACCGACCCACCTGCCATCCGACCTACCTGCCATCCGACCTACCTGCCCGCCTATCCACCGACCTTCTTACCAACCTTCCTATCATCAACCAATGCCTATACTACCTAACTAGCACACTAACTAAGTAACTTTGTAATTAAACCTTACGAACTAACTAATTGAGTTTCCATTTTATTTATTAGTTCGTTATTTACATATTTTAGTTTCGTAGCCAGCGAGAAGGTAAGTAGGTAACTTGGCAGATAGATAACAATGACAATCCTTCTTTCCTTTGATTTAACTACATCATCGATCACGAGTAGACAAAACCATTAAGGTAAGAAATATTTACGTGGTTCAAAATACTTCCAGTCTTACATTCAATATATCAATATCCTTACCTCTCCACGGCTACTTGCAGCTCTGCTGCATCTTTGACAGTTGTTGAATCGCGCCTGACTTTATCGTTGTATGCTTGATATGACAGGAAGACTAAAGAACAGTAACTTAACTGACGAGATTTGATGTAATCAAAAGGTGTGCAGCCCTTGTAATCCTTACAATGTTGCGAAGCTAAGAAAGAAAAATAAGAAATAAAATTGTAACTTGCCTCAATCTTAGAAGCATCACTTGATAATGGCCAACATATCCCATAAGCTTTTAGGAATTCATACTTTGTAAAACTCTCAGAGCATCATGACGTCATTATCACCCCCTCAAGCAAAATAAAAAGTCGGAAATGCTGGAAAGGCGATAAATGTGCAAGAATCCGGGCAAGGGGCCGCACTATGACGGCATATTCCTTGACGAAGTTACCTATTGTAGTTCGCTGACATTACACCATTTACTTAGGCGCACAGAGAGTTCCTTCAATGGTCGTCTGTCAATCCAGCTTTACACGATTTTGAAGGTCAGGCATTCATAAGAATCAATTAATTCAAACTCACTACGGAATACAGAGACTTGTACTAGACGATTGGATGTAATAACTAGTGAAATATTGAAAGGAGAACAAAGGCTTTTACAATAATGATTTCAATGTGTAAACTGTAAAACATAGTAAGCTATTGCTGAAACCAAATTGAACTGCTTTTAAAAAAGACTTCAGATCTGTAAAAATGGACCAAATTAATGAAATAGCTCTTACATTTTGTAATTTTTGAACATTATCTACTCGATCATCAGCAAAAATATATACAGAAAATACGTCTACTATCAATGATTGTAGCTACTGTTCCGTGACACATTAAGGTAGTGCTATACATTCAAATTCTTCAATAAAATTTACTACTTCGAAGTATCGCAAATGGCCATCCTAAACACTCTTTCCTGTCTTAGGTAGTAACCGAGAAGCCCCACCGGATGTATAAATGCCTGTATAAAGTTACTCCGATATAAAGCTACAGTCAGTCATCCAAGGCAAAGCAAAGTAGCTACGATTTATTTCCACTTTAATTTTGGTGATTTTATTATGGTTCAAATGTGGTACATGAAACTAATACACATGCGTAAGTGAGATGAAAATACGCATCGTCAGATGTTGCATCATCGTCGCAGTGGGTTCTGTAGAATTTGTTAAAATCGCACCAAAGAGCACATTGGTGCCGAGACGCTCATCCGTCGTAACGACGGGAGATGCAAGTAAAGGTTCTGTAAATAAAACACAAATTGTAACTACGAACCTCCATGTTTAACTTAAGAGCTTTCACATCTTTCCTGTGGACGTCTATTCCTAGTAGAATTTTTTTCATATCAGAATCATTGCTGTATTCTGTAAAATGTAGTGATGCTTTAACAAGTTTTAATAGCTTTCAATAGATTTTTGTGTATTTGATTCATTTCAATAAATTTAAGCAGCTGTAAAAAACTCACTAACATGACAACATTTAATATGCACAAGGTGTTTTTGTCAAACTTACAAATGCTCTTTCAATCTATCTTACCGCCTCTATTTAGCAATAGATCCACTACTTCTCCATGTCCGCTCATGCAGGCAAAATGAAGAGCTGTTCTGCCAAAATTATCGACTTCTTCCATGACACTGTTTCCGCATAAGGACAGTAATTCATCACATCCTTCTAAACAGCCTGTGCAACATCAAGACAGAAACGTGATTAATAAAATGACAAATACAAAGCCCAATACATGCTGATAGCGATGGTAATAAAACAAAAGCACATTAATTTTAACCCAAATTAAAAGAGTAGCTTCCTCAGCTAATCGAACAGTTGAACACTCACACGTCGATATCGACGGAGATTCCATCATCATATAATATAAGATCTCCTTCATAATCGGTCCTATAACATTTAGTTTCTTACGTAACCTACTTCTTTTAATACTTCGCCAAAGTTACTGTGCTCAAGTCAAAGAATAAGTCATGGACTGCCAATAAAAATATATATATTTATATATAGTATTTCGCTCCCTAGCTTATGCCAGGTTGAGCACTCTCGGCTTGAGACGGTACCATTGCTGTTGCTTTATGCATT